>PNEQ01108007.1:0-11714 GCA_003012365.1 Medauroidea extradentata
TACCATCTCATTTCAATGCCATATGTGCACACATGCAGCGCTGCTTCGTGACTAGCGATGGGAAGTTTTAACTCCCACTGGTCTTGAGGTTCCACGAGCAAATCACAGACATACAGCGTATGCTGATTGGTTTATATAGTCAAATGAGAGACGTGTCTGAACAAAGACAAGCTGTCGATAACAACGAGGCACAGTTGACAATGTTGTTTACATGTACTGTGAACAGAATCGTGTTTCTCATCACCTGCACACTTTCATTATTTGTGTCCGACATGGCATTGTTGTAAAAAAAATGATTGAACTATTGAAATTATGTTTTAATAACAACTAAAATAGAATATTTAATTATGTTAATAATTTTAATTGGCTTGAACAGAAATTTTAATATTATAACTAGGGAATTATTCTCTGGTTTGGTGGGTGGGGAAATTAATTCAGTTAATCAAAGTTAATAAATTAATTGGGGGACGGAGGCTGATTTAAATTTGCTTGCTACGGGATTAATTTAAACATTCTATCATTAAGGGGGGTGGGGAAATTAATTAAATTAATAATCTGACTAAATATTAAGTTGATTAATTGGGGGGATGGTGGCTTGGCTGTGAGAGGTGAGGGGCTGAAGGCGCCTTCACCATTGTTGCAAAATGATTAATTTGTAAGTCGTTATTATATATTGGGGGATCATAAGTTATTATTACTTGGGGGGTTTCACTCAGATGGTAGCTACACTGTGGGTTTATTTAGATGTTATTTAGGGCTAATAGACTAAGAGACAGTTATGGTTAAACGGGCATTTACTATACTACAATGGCAGGTACTCTGAATACAAAATAGGTTACAATGTGTTCTATTTACTTAGGAGGGGAGCACAATATTACTAATTATTAAATTATAATGTTAAGTTGGTAGTTTTTGCCACGTAACTAGATCTGACGACCGTACCGAAGCTGGATTGATGAGGAGACGGCATCAACGGATGAGCACGCACCCATCGGGGCTCGATCCCGAGTCCCCGGCGGAGAACTGGCCTGCTGTTGATCTGAGGGTGGTGGTGGACGACCGCTCGACGAGAGACAGACCTCGTTTACCTGGTAATCGTGCCATATATCAGCGTGCTTGTCCTCGATATTGTGCAACTACGAGGGGGTGAGGTGAGTTGCTGTCTTCCGTGGTTTCCCAACGCTGGCCTGATTCCCGCTGTCCGGCTTGCCAGGCAATATTGCAACATCATGTGGATTAATACCACGGCCTTGGATAGTATTGTTGGCTCTAATACAGCTGTCGTTGTAACAAGCGCTCCAAGAAAAGTATTGTTGTGAGCACCATATATCTGTTGAGCTTGGATCTCACAACCCGAATTAGATTTAACGTTTCTTAAACACAACAATATATTCTTTAAAATTACTTTTTAAAAAATACTACAGCGCTTTAATAGTCTATTATACAAATGCCTTTGAAATCAGTCAACAATTATTCCATACGCTCTTCTCTATGAATAGAACCACGTTATTATGGCGAGAATATGTTTGCATCAAGTGGCTTCAGTGCCTTATGCAGATCGTCTTATTCTGATGGCTTCAGTCAAATGAGAGATAGTGTCTGGACAAACACGTGCTGCCAATAACCATGGAGCAAAGCTGCCGATGCGCACGTAAGGCAGAGAAACTTATTGTTGCAAAAATCTTCTCGCGACGTATTCGTAACTCTATTGATGACTCTAGCCGAGAATATATTAACATTTTATTTATAATGTATGATTAATTGTGCCATCAATATTAGGCTAGTAATCGATTTATGAGTTTATGGCAAGTTTATGTGCTTTACTGAAGCGCGATAGTAGTATAATTTAAAGATGTTTTAAGCAATACAAAAAATGTAATCCCCACTCGGATTTTGACGCCCCACCTTAAAATACGGACAAATTGTTTCTACAACAATAAGAATATGTTCTGTAAAACAAATATTTTCTTTTCTCTTCTACACAACAGATTGTTTCTTGTAGAACGAATTGTTGTACAAACAATCCACGTAGTACCATAACCGAACTTCACACTTGTCCCTATTTTAACGGAAGTATGGAACCTACAACAATACTTTTATTTGAGTACGCCTTCGTTTTTCTTTCGATGCTTACTCAATCGATATACAGGTTGAGTCAGGGTTGAGTGTGTTGATTTGGCATTGTTAGGCCTAAAGCTTGTGTAAAAATAAGTCGAAATTGTGTTTTGTCCGTAAAGTGAATAGGCCCTATAGTGGCAGTTATGCTACCATCAAAATCCATTTTTAAATATGATGGCATTAATTAAAACAAAACTACTTAGTTTCTCATTGTTATGAGCTATTCAGAGTATCTTTGCTTAAGGTGGCCGTCTTCCCAGGCCGCCAAGTGGTGAGCAGAGCTCTAGACGTTACCAGATTGTTCGGAAGCTGCTCGTCGCATGAGAGATGTCTGCTTAGGAACAGCATTTCAAGAATGTTGCGCGATGGTTATACCCATTTAGAGTTCAGCACTAGTAATTAAAACATAGTTCATAGCGACCGAAAATGGCAAAAAAATTGTGTTTCGGGTACGTAAATTTGGCCGCAGAATATTTTAAAAGGTATAGGTGTATACAGTACAGCTTTATCTTTAATAGTAGATATAAAATGATAGAGCCGCCATTGAAAGTCTCATAGAGACGAGTTGTCGGCGAGAAGACTGCATGCCAGTTCATTGACCAGCGCCTAGAGGCCAGGGTGAATGGTGACGCGCATGCTGTCTCGTCCTTACCGCCTCCGCATTTCTAATCTTCAAACGTACAACGTATATTAACCCAGACGGCCATCTTAACACGAAGGGGTATCTTATTTTGAATGTAAAGTACTTAAATTTTATAGGTAGCTAATTAGGTATATGATGAGCATTTACGCTCCTACAATCATCTATTTTACAATTAATTCCAATACACATTTTCGAATTACTTTTTCATAAATAAGGAGTGGAAAATGTCGCGCTTTCAATAACTTATATGTTAGAATCCACCGTGCTACGCGTACTCAAGCCCCGTTTATTTGTTCATTGTGTGCTGTTCCAGTGAGTCAAGTAGCAGCTAATGAATAAATGGTCGGGGCTTGAGTGTACACAGGACTGTGGATTCTAACATGCATATGATTCTACTCGCACAATATTCCTATTCATAAGCTATCACAACGCAAAAATAACACTTTCTGTTCTGACTCATCCTGTATCATGTTTCTATCATGTTCAGCTGGGAGTCACTAATGGCGCGAACACGAAAGTTCGTTAACTATATATAGGCCTATATTCTTTTTCGGATGACTTAGAACCGATCAACCAGTCTTTTCCCCAATAACTAGCAAACTATTATTTTCTATTTATGCTAAGTTTCCTGTCGAGGTCGCAACATCGCCAACGAACCAAACATAACAATATTTACAACATTGTTACTAAACAATATCCCCCCCCCCCGGTTTTGACATTTTTGTGACTATGACAATTCAAAGACACTAACAAATTGCACACCCAGCTGGACCTGGGAATCGAATCCAGAACCCCTCGCACCAAAGTTGGTCGCTCAACCGAACTACGAAGTGTCGGTTCACGGTGAGTTATGAGATCTGATTTGTTAGCAAAGTGCCAAAATAGTATAGATTACAGTAGGCTATATGTATGTGTATGTTCAGTAGAACCCTGTTAACGTTTCTGAAGGAACTAAAAAAATGTTTACTTTATAAATGAGAAAACATAAGAGAGTAATATTCTATTATGCAGCAGTAGGGACCAAATGTAGGCAGCATTATAACCAGGAATATGTTATATTTGGCAACATTATAACAGGGTACCACGCGCTTAAAATGCGTCGCAGCATGTTCGTAATACCGTTTTTTTTTTTAAAGAAACTATTCCACATTTGCCCAATGTGTCTATGCACGAAAAGGAAATACACTCCACGATGCCTGAAGAGTCATTTCAAAGCATCACGTCGATTAGAAAAATCATTTCGGAGCTCCTCAAAATGGCTAAAAAAAAACTGCTTTTTCAACCTGTTATAACTGAAAAAATACTTGCGGGATTCGTGTGAAACTACTCTAGGAACATGCAATGGACTTTGCTTAAAACTTTCCACCAATAAAAAGATGGGGTCACCACTGAAAGTGTCAGTCAGGCGAGTGTTCTACGATACCACTGCACGCCGTTTCAGTGTCTTGCGGTAGAGGCGATACCGCGCCACAGGAGCTGGTCAACATCGCCCTTGACGCCGTGCCTCACTCACACAAACACACGGCCAGTAGGCGGGCGCCTTAAAGTGTTATTATTCATCAGTTATTTCTTTCTAAATGTTCTGTTTTCAATTGAGATTTCCTATGCACTTGTTTAGATTTGGAATTGCTACCGATTTATTAGAACATAAAGCGTCTGTAACAGTAAACTGTAGGCTTTTACTAAAAGGCACGAGGTTTAGCCTGATAGGTAAAGTTTCATTCTATTACTAGAAAGTTACTTGGTTTCAAATTTACCGCATGAAGTTCGCATAACGTGAGCTGTTGGGCTGGCTGCTTTCATATCTTAAATAATTGCCTGCTTAATGTATAATAACAATATTAATAACAATAATAACCACCGGCGTCATGTTCTGTAATGTGACCAGGTTAGCTCTAGCAAGATATTTTTCGTAAACGTAACCGTGGTAAATGCTCGTTGCTGACAACGTAACTAACAAAGAAATTCATTTCAGTTTTAAAAATAAAACAACGCAGTTGTAATAGGCCTACATATTCTCTATTTTGTCCTATTTTAGGATGAACCCTTTACTTTAAATATGTAATTAAATCAATGCACTCTTGTTACATGTTGTATCAGGGCGGGATTATGTTTTAAATTAAGCACTCCGTTTCCCCTGTACCGCGAACTCCCCCCGCCGTTACCAAGCGAGGTGGTGCAACGGTAATATGTTGACTTCGCATTCAGGAGGACCTGGGTTCCAGCTCCGGTTCATGTCATTGTTGCCATCGTTTCCTGAAATCGCTCTCGGAGAATTCTGGGATGGCTCAAGTCAAATTAGAGTGCCTTACCAATTTTTGAAATTCGTGTGCCAGTAAAGTTCATTAAAATTATGTTCGCAAACAGCGGGTAGAGTATTCTCGATAAGCTGTCGTTGAAAATATCAAGCGTCGCCCCTCTTCTGCAGACGATGATGAAATAGTACTATCAGAACAAAACACATGCCATAAGAACGTTTTCTAAGCCATCGTAAATCGTCACAAACTGCTTTTTCAGAGAGTAGCATTTTTAACAGCATTAATATGATACAAACTGGGTTTTCACTGAAGCTATAGCCTATAGCTGATGTATATAGCAAGAAACCTAGAAATGTAGCTGGTTGAAAGACTTGCCGGCTAGTATCCACCGTCCTGCGTATTTCTGTGTGGCTGGTGCTCTGCCCGTGACTGTACATTGTTGGAACACTAGTCTTTTGAAACAATCACCCATCAAGACATATGCTGACATTGTTTCCGCCGATATAAATTGTCGGCAACTACACGACTTCTTACGACGAGACAACTCTACAACCGACAGTGCTAATTATATTTAGCCACAGAAAGCGCGTACGGAAACCGAGCGAGGTGGCGCTACAGTAACACGTTGGACTCGCATCCTGGAGGACCCGGGTTCGAGCCCCGGCTCTGGACATCATGATATCGGTTTTCTATAGTTTCTCGAAATAGCTTCAGGTGAATGCTGGGATGTTTCCTCAACAAATGCCATGATCGACACTTCTCCCAGTTCCTGTATTTGCATTTAATTGTGTCACCATCTCTAATAACCTCGCTGTCGACGAGACCTAAAGCCCGATTACCTTACCTTAATCGATCAACTCGATAGGGTAAACATAACTCTAAAACCGCTCGAATTGTAAATTTATTAACTACTAAGCTTTTGAATAAATAAATATGTATACATATATATTTTTTTAATTTAATAATTTTTGCAACTAGTAAACTAGTGCAAAAAGCAAAGGTTATGTGTCAGAGAACTTTCATTTTGCAATCCCTTATTGCAATGGGATTTTTGAAGGTTAGCTCTAGAATTTTAGTACTGTGCACATTACCAGTAGACTATGCAATAGTAATTCCAGTTAGCCTACGTGTATTGTACCGCAGTTAAAAAGAATATTCTGCATTGTCCGAGCTTGGATTCTAGCACGTAGGTAACTGAACTCGCGAATTTTTCCTGGTCCTACTAATAATACATTTCTGCCAGATCGACTACTGAAATATACAAGTTTCTGCAAATTTTGTCGCATTTTTCATATAGGCCGCCGACATACTACTTTTTGAGCCGGTTTAGACGAGGCCACTTTTAATGACGAACGCGCGCCACAGCCACAAGCCACTTTTAGAAGTATGTTGAAGTTAATGAGTGTATTTAGACGGAGCCACAGCAGTGGCCGGAGTAGGCGTTAGTGGCCAGCCTGTGGCGTACCTCGCTATCGGTCGCTCCGTCAGGCGTCTGTGGCGGCAGTAGCGGGCCGTTGGTTGGCATGTACGCATTCATACACAGCCACAGCCACTGGCCTCTTCTGCCATGTACAAGTACTGTTTCCTACAGTGAGTTTGAGCACAAGAATGTTTGGTAAAGCAAGGGAAATACCGCAGTGGATTGCGCCATTATTACAACAATTAAATGTAGAAGATTTTATATCGGCTATTGAGGCGCAACCTCGGGAACGTCGGAATACAGTGCTACGTAAACAAAGCCACACGTGTACTATATAACCACTTGCATTGTTATAAATTGCGTCAAATATCATCACTTAACCTAATATTTAGAAATAGTAACTGTTGAAACACGGGACTCGTCATAATACAATAATGAATGCACACTGTAAAGAAACTTCCTAAAATGTTTAGGAAGTTATTATCCCAGACGCAGTATGGGACAGTCCGTGTTGTAAATATGAAAAATTTTACAGTTGTTACAATACAAGTCTGGTAACTTCAGTATACATTTGACTGTTTTATAAAATGTTTAGTAGTGCTTCCATGGATGTCTGGGAAACTATTCTACCATACCTACTTTCTTAGCGCTCCTATACCCATGTGTGGCAAATTTACAAACTATTTTTTAGAGTGCAATCAGAAGCAATGAATTGAAGTTATTTAATTGTTGTTACCGTAACAGCTCTCGGGGTTTACAAGAAAGTGAACAAAGCTTCATGCAATTTGAGACACTAGTTTACACAACTTCCTGCTTTGCCAAAGACAATTAAATTAGTTTAAATCTCGGTAATATGTTTAGAAATGGTAAATAGGATGGAACTTACGTACAAATATCATCACAGATTTTTAAATTATGCTACATAATCATTATAACTTATCAGCCACGTGAAGTAGACCAGCGCCGAAACCATGGCAATCCAAACACAAAACGAGTTAGATAAAAACCATGCCTTGTCACTTTATTCTGTTGTTTAAGGTACTCAGTAGTGTATCCATTCGTAATATATCTGGCAAAATAAACATATATGATGTTACCATATATAAACATTATTTTAGTTTAAATCATTATTATAATATCGAAACTACAAAAAACCTCCTGGACAATGTAATTTTTGCATTGTTGGCTATGAAACAAACTAGCCTTTATTTGGAACACATTTCGAGGGTGTGGGTTAAAATCCGTTCCTTGCTAATTGTTGTATAGGTAATATTGTAATATATACAGCAACAGATTGGAAAATGTAATTATAATGGAAATAAGTATTATTTCCGATTTTACTATCATTAAATTTTATTATAATACATACAATGTGTTTTCCTATAACGAAAACAAATGACATGCACTGCACATATCTGAGATATAAGTGATTTTATAATAGGCAACAGGCGTAGAAAATGACTTGCTAACTAGGAACTGGCATAACAATGGAAAATAAGGACACAAATGTGTAATCAAAAAAGTGCATATGAAATAATAAAAGTTTGAAATACTAACTGCTTCATAAAATTTACAATAGTGTTTCCTTTCACACAGTCCACAGCTGTTACTACATACATGGACAACATACAAGTATTACTGTAAATACATAACGTTATATACATAAAAGTTACATTAGTAGCAGTCCGATTAATTCCTACTCTCTGTAGCAATTATTGTCCAACTGCCAAGGCAGTGTCCCCTGTATACTAAAGTGCAAATGTATCCCTTATTTTGTTTGCTACTCTTCCCCCTTTAATAGTAGTCGTCACTCGTCGCCATATTTCCATATACTACACGGTTGTGGCCGATAACCGCCACACCAGTTGCTGGCATGTGCTTCTACTGTGGCCAGTGGCTGTGGCGCGCGCTCGCCACTGAAAGTAGCCCCGTGTAAACCGGCTCTTACTGTAGAGTTTAAGCACGCTCGAAAAAAAAACCGTTAAACGTCTTAAGACAAAGTAGATCCGATCACGTGACCAACAGTAAGGAGAAGATCATACCTACTACGTTTCCGTAAGCGCCTAGAGTAGAGGCGACCATGTCAAAGACGCCGCCACGCCTAGCGAGCGCGATTAAGCCGTCTGCTTTGATCGACCTTGTGACGTCACACAGTGCTCCGCCTCGTCAAACATGTCTACAGCGCAGCTTTGTGTGCGTAACGCTTTAGACGACTGCACCGTTTGCGTTATTATCTGTCAGCATACTGGACTGCAACTTACTATGGGCTCACCTGACGTCTGCTGTTGGGCCGTTTACGGAAACGTAGTAGGTATATTCTACTCGGTAGTGATGCTCACGTGATCGGATCTACTAAGATAGAATGTTTAACTATTTTTCCTAGTGTACTTAAACAAGAAAAGTCGTATGTTGGCGTTCTGTTTAAAAATTGCGCCGAAATCTGCAGAAGCGGTATATTTCAGTCGCCGCGTTGTGGCAGACCTTTATTATTAGACCAGAGTTTACTACAGGCGAATACATTTAACATGGTAAAAAAATATATCTGTTCAGAAGGCCTTAACTACCTTAATTGATGATTATTTCATTTAGGTCTTCTTCAGACGACATTTTTACTTAATAAATGGTTCAGAATGGACCCCTTGCATGAAATTTTAAATACGTTGAAATGTATGCCATATTGTTACCAATGAAGAAATACGAAGATACCAAAAATAATTTTTCTTCTAAACGCTACAGTTTAGGAATGGGAAGCAAGGAAAGTTCGGGAAAGCAGCAGGCGACCGAAAACATATTTTGATTGGTCCACGTCACAAGCCATAACGGCCAGCACTGGCCATATAAATGCTTAAACTAGCACAGTACATAGTGGAGTCCGACCGCTTGGCTCAGTGGTTAGCGCTGCTGGGTCAAGGGTCACGGGTTCGATTTTCGGCCAGGGACGGGACATTTACAGTCACCTCCTCGGGTTCAGGACTGGGTGTTTGTGTTCGTCTTGTCTGTCTGCCACACGCCAACGTCCAATTACGTCACTTACACGTAGCAAAAAGTCACTGGGGAATATATGACATAGACTCACTTAAAGGGGGGAATGTTTGGTGCAGTGGCGGGGCGATAGCCTTGTCATTGTATCAAACATTTTTATTACGAAAAAAAAGTGGTTAAAGTGTAGCGTGTTGGTTAAGGTAATTCGCGACTACTGTTAAGGATCCGGGTTCAAAACCCACACACGCCATGTAGTTTTTAAGTAATAATATTAGATAGTTTTACGTGTGTCTGACACAAAAATGTTTTAGTAATTTTTTAAAACCATCTATTTTCCATTTTCGCAACCATGTTAATACGATGTCTGAAATGGTATATATGCGCGGAAGAAACAGCGATTTAAAGAATCGCGAAAGTGATTTTTTTATGTGATCTAGTAGGATAGTGTACCTACATCAAAATAATAGGTCATATATGGTTAAGCTTGCATTTAGGCTAAATGGGTTTGTTTTGTGCGTGTTCAATCACTCATTACTTCACATATTAGCCTACGTAATGAATACGTCATAAGTGGTAAATAGCATTGCAGTAGGCTTATGCTACACTGTTATAAAACATAAATAACAATTTTTTTTGCGGTACGCTAAACTAAAACCACACAATAGCCCAGAAGTATTATTTGCTGTATAAATTTATTTATTGCATATGAACCTAACATCCGTAATGAAATACAAAATACTATTGATTATATAAAATATTAAATTTGGATAAAGAATCGACGGTTCCATCCAAAATCTGAGAAACAATATTATACTAACCCGATTAAGAGTGCGTGGTACATAAATAAACGCTGAAATCATCATTTGATTTCTAAGTTTTTTTCGAAGCCAATATTGATAAAATACTCAATGACAATCCTAGATAATGGTATTTGCCAACTTTATGAATAAATATTTATCCCGATTTATTAATTCGATACGCGCGATATCTTGCGCCGCAGTTAAATGCACGAGGTTCCGGCGTCAGAGATTGTGCCTCAGAAGTTTGTAACACTGGAAACAAATTTGTTTAAAACGTTGGCTAAAACTATTGTCTAGGATTGCTATTGTTTTTTTTTTCTCGCAAATTGGCTTCGAGAAACCTACAGTTAATGATTTTCGCGTTGAATTATATAGGGACCACACCCTCTTAAGTGAAATATCAGCCCAGAGAGTAACCATTGCACCATCATGGCCGACACTTGTTGTGGTTCTATTGTAAAGTAAATATATGGCTATTAAATAATTAAATATATTAATGGTTTGCGGCAGTAAACAGGTTTATTTAATGTATTATTGCATATTACGGTGCCCGGATATTGCTCTGATATTGTGCTGTGTAACAATTTGCGTAACACTAAAGTTTTATAAAACCTACGAGTAAAATATCTTTGAAATATATAATTTGTTACATTTTATGATTGACTACACACGTATAACCAAACGAACCACCCTAACAGACTTAAAAATAGTTTTTTGTTGAGCAAGCTTCCGCCGGAGTGCGACAGCAGTCAGCTAGCTTGCCAAGGCTCCGTGTGTACTATGGCTTGTGACGTCACTGCACGTTTCCGAGGGCGTTTTAAAAGCGTGAACTTTAAGTAGCTGTAGTTACCTCAAATTGACTTCAAATTTAAAAATTTCAACACACACAGATTTTTTAATGCACGTAGTGTGGATTTTCTCTTTGAAATTCACTTGAGGGGTCCAGTCTCGTCAAGCAAAAATACTACATTTCGACGTCTTCTTTGTTCAACGTGCACTCAAGCTCTTTACGACACATTTTATTTTGTGCAGGCCTATACACGCGGGGAGCCTGTGTTTGTTTACTTTTTACGTGCGCTTTACTGTTTTGTCTGCTGCTGGCTACCCTACTCTCGAGCAGGGTAGACCGAGTGAATCCGGCGAAGGTTTCCGTAAGCGCCTGTCGGCGGCAGTTGGTGTGGCGCACTCGAGGAACTTTTTAAACCAATGACATGTCGACTGTAAAATGGCCGCTGTCTTGCAAAGTGGATACACCATTAAGATATGACGAACTGAAGCCAATAACTTAAAAATATTTTGGTAGGCTGAGTGAATGATACAGCCTGACGCCAAATAATAACGTGAAATGTGCACATCTCTCGCAATTACGCAGGATAAACATACGTGTTTACGCTAGATATGTCGACGCCACGTCACTTCAAACATTTGTTAGCGAAAAGGCGAAGCAGGGAAAATTGAAACGTAGGCCGTGTCTGAATTCACGTGCTCAGGGC
>PNEQ01108008.1:0-20327 GCA_003012365.1 Medauroidea extradentata
ATTAATGATGTTTAATACTAAATAAAAATTAATCTGCTGGTTTTAACCAAATGAAACTGTCAGGCTCTGATCTTGACTACATTTAATAGTTATTTATCTTCAAGTTTTACTTAAAGGAAAGAAAATAGATCTGATTTGTATGAATTATATTAGGACAGCATTCTCATTAAAATAAATTAAACGAAAGCTATTTCAGTCCCGAAACTTTATTAAATAGGTACTAAACACATACTTGCTACATATACATTATGAATTCCTTACATTACATTGTCTTTCATTACATGCCCGAGGCCCTTGAACAGCCTTAAGCGGACTTACCACACAATCAGCAATGTCACTTGGTAATACTCCTGCCCACTTTACCAAGCGGGGCAGAGAGCCCACATAATGTCCTGGTTACCGTCCGGCGGCATTCGTTAATCCGCCATTTCCACAATGAGGAGGGCTTTCCCGCCTAGACCCTTCCTCGTCCACGCCCGACACAAGAGTGAGCGCTCTTGCTCGAGCGGCTGCTAGCTCGGCTTGCCGACGCGTGCACCCCTACCGCCAGTCAATGGAACCAGATCACCCCCTCCCCTCCCGGGCCTACCCCTCCACGACCAGTGGAGTGGGAGGTCCGAAGAGGAAAGGGAATGCGCCGGCACCGTCAACTGGGGCTTCAACTATTAATCACCCTAGCCGAGATCCTCTAGACCTCGGGAAAACCAAGAAGAAACCCTCTAAATACCCCAAAACCCAACCTGGACTCGGGAATCATTTTAATTATTCCTAATATAAAGCCCTTTAAGAGCGTCCACCCCTTTCAGGACAACCCCGTAATTAAGGGTGATCGCTCAACCCCCCACCCTATTAACTCCTATGGACTGCAAACGAAAATCCACTCATACAGCAGCTCCAAACAGCACACTACACAATGCACAAGATCATAATACAAAACCCTTCATAAAACCAAAAACAAAGCATTATGAATATTGTTAAAAGGGAAGGGGGGCTAATAATAATTATAACAGAGTGTAACAATCAACTAACGAGGCAGGTCACTGTGACCGGCGCCTCCAACCAACTGTTAAAACGGGGTAATTATCATCTTGGGGATTATCAGTCGTGGGGAATATCAATCGTATTCGTACCACCGGTCTCCTTGCCCGGCTTCTAGATCAACTTTTAAAAAGGGTGGTACTCGCGGTAAAGATAAGAATAATAACTAGTCGCCTTTACTTGGTGACTACACCAACTGTTAAAAATGTGGTAGTGTCGCGATATTCGAAAGGTACAACCAGTCTCACTCCGGAGTTGAAATCCAAGTTTATTACGGGGCTCGGGGGTATTATTTCATACAATGTAAAGTGTGTATAAGCACTTAGAACTTTAACTTAAAACTAAAATAATGGATAGGAAGGACGACGACACGTAAAACCTCTTCACAAGGGGGCTCTCCACCACCTGGCCAATAAATACTGACGTAACTTTCAACAACACATGCATGGCGGGCCAGGATGCCATGCTCAAGGGGGAGGGGTTACTTACTTGTACTCCTTATCAAAACCTCGAAACTGGAACACTACACTAAATTACGTGCATCCATCCTCTAAACTTATGGTACAGCTACAGGGTGGCGACAGGGCGGGTAAACCGGGAATAGTCAGGGAATTTTAGTGGCCTGAAAAAGTCAGGGAATTGTCAGGGAAAATTCCCCATCCCATCTCCTTTTTCGGAAATCGAAAAGCAATAGTTAAAATCAGTTAAAATGAGGCCTACATGAATGGAGCGTGAAGACTCGTCTGGTGCCTTTCATCGGACATCTCGGTACCATAATCCCGGGGAAGAAAGCCATAAGTAGCTGGGCCCGCTGTGTCACATACGCCACTTTTATCCGTAATCTATTCAGTTTATTGCTCGATGCTTCCTGCTGATGCAGAAGGCTGATAACATGTTGGCGTTTTTTTTTTTTTTATGTGCGCTATACTCCGTTAGTGTGAAAAGCTGCTACCGGCTTGTAAAATGATACAGCTATTTTTTGTAACGTGAGAAAACAAACTTGCATCCTGCCATGCAATTTTTCCAAGGAATTTTTTTTGTGTAATCTTGTATAGTAAAGTAAACCCTCGTTTTACCGGACTATTTGCGGGGAGGTGTGATCCGGTAAATCGCGAAGTACCAAAACCGGCACACGAAAATAGACAAGCCTATATCTTTATAGCAGTGTGATATGCGTAGTAACGCACCGTGTTTGTAGTGGTCAAATCGCTGGAAGTGTACGAGGGGGTAGGTTTGTGCTGACTGGCGGGAGTAGAAAGATAGGCACGCGCCTTTGTCCGCTCATTGTGATAACCAAGGGTTTTGTACAAGGGGGGGGGGTAGAAGGAGAGGGACAGGAGGCGGCTTGCTATCAGCTTGGTTTCATGTTACGTTACGTGGTAACATGTGACACGTGAACTTGAGCTACTGCTTTGTATTTCAAAGTAAAGTGTTTATTTACTAAATATATTATAAAAAAAAATTCCATCTAAACTACCGCTATTTGCATTGCGATGCAGTATCGTATACCAGTTGTGAGATAATAATCAAGCCGCCGTCCATGAGAATTTTTGAAGGGCAAGAGACGGACATGCCGAGCGAGAAAGGAATGTGTTGCGCTAGTTTGTCCGCAGCAGATTTTATCTCTATACACATCGCACATTTACACCACACGAGCGCTGTTGAACATACACTGCCTCGTCGTGTGAAGATGCAGTAGCAAGTTTCACGTGTTACCTGGGCCAACATTGCCAATGTTTTTTGTTCAACATCATATTTTAACACATAACTCTTTAACTAGTTTTTGACTTTACGAATGTCCGACATAGTTTGTTTCGTTACTTTGTTACTTTGCTACCGAAACACCGGACGTCACAACTATTATATTATTTCAAAATTTTTGCTTGATGTCAAAGTTACTCGATTCCTTTTCTGTCCTGTTGCAGACGCCATTTCATTTGAAAAAACGCATAATCTTTATTGCGCACGTACATCAACTGCGTAAAAAATTCAAGTAGACACTACAGTCGTTCTTGTCCGGACATGTCAAAACACCGATGAACGACTAGCTCTGCTTACCGTGTTACGCGGCTATCTGTGCGCACGCCAGATGTCACTTACCAAAGCACAATAACCAGGTAGGTATTGCGCTGTTGATCTTACAGTTTCGTAAAAAAAATCAGGTAGACAATCATTCTTGCCCGGACACGGCACGTACCATGATGCGCAATTAAAAATAGCTCTGTCTACCGTGTTACACGGCTATCCATGCGCGCGCCTGGTGTCACTCACCAAAGCACAATAACCAGGTAGGTCTTGTGCTGCATGTGATAAGTAGACCTGACGGTGGAATAATTTTGTATCGCCAGATTTTGTCCGTTAAATACGAAGTCCGCCGAATGGAGGTCCGATAAAACGAGGGTTTACTGTACTTGCCTTTTTGATTGTAGGTAGTATGTAATCATTAAATATGTTTATTATGGGATGAGAATTTTCTCCACACATAATTTGTGTACTATATGAAATTGTAAATTTAATTTCCCAATGTAACAATTGTATTACTCTGAATTTTTGACATCAATTTAAATGAATTACTTTAGTTGCAACTGTCTGTTGTAATTTTGATTTACTTATTTTATTTCAACATGCAGGATTAGAGTACGTAAAGTGTATTGTTTATATTGTGTAAACTAGGCTATGTAATGAATCTGTTTCTCCTGAGGTAAGAAGTTTTTACACAAATATTTTATTCATGTAGTAGGTCTTTTAATTTGTCGATTGTGAGAAGCCATAAGTTAGGTATTACTGAAAATTTTTTACAGTCAAAATGTACGTAAGAGTTGTAACTTTCAGTTCTAAATTTTTATTTTATTATAAGCATACTTAATAAACTTGCAAAAATAGAGCACACAAATTATGTTGTTGGTGTGTTTACTATGCAATCGGTGTTTTCTGAGGCATGTATTTTTCATGCAAATATTACAAATCGTAGAATTATTTTGGACATACATAATTGCAATTGTCACGCAAAACCGGACAATAAATACATGCAGACAAACTAAAGGATACTTTCGGTTGTTTACTTTTCTGTTTGTCTGCATGTATTGTCTGGTTTTCTTTGACTCACAGTTTGCTGCTATGGCGTTTATCCATAGTATTTATTTGATTTTTAATTTGCCCCGTTACTAGAATGGTTTAGAAACAACACAAATGTAATATTAGTAGTACATTATAAATTGTACTATGTGCAAAGTGCATTGAATTGGACAAAGAAAAAATGATTTCTTTTGTAAAGCATAAAAAATTGGGTTTAAAAAAAATTATTAGGGCAGGGAAAATTTTCAATTTGGGTGGGAAAAGTCAGGGAATTATATTCCCAGCAGTTTGTAGCCACCCTGAGCTACTGCTACTCGCCTTGGCGATACAAGAGAATACTAAGTATCTTTTATGAAGGCACGGTAGTAACATTGAAAAGAACAGAGAAACTAATCAATTAATAGATAATTAAGTGAGGTACTTGAAAATTGTAACTGTAGATCAAATGCCCAGAAATGATACTTGTTACCCTCAGGCTTACTCCATAACAGTTTATTTATCAAAGTTATTAAGACTTAACCATAGGGAGAACTTAACTTAGACCTTTTTAAATAAAAAGACGATAACTCTATTCGGTTCGCAATCTTCATTTAATTGACAACTTAAGGCTTCAAAACTACATTTTAGTATCACAATGAACGGCATTCAGCCTCGTACAATCGCACCTTTTATCGGTTCACATATCACAAATAAAATTATTATCCCCTTAACATCTCGTGTCCAACCACGAACGGTTTTTAAATAGTCTCGTACCAACCAAACTCGAGACTGCTCATAATTCCTAACATTCGGTACATTCTGATCATTTACCTCACCAATATCCGGAATACTACTTTACCAATAGACTGAGAACCTCGTCACTCCAACTTTAACCATTACAAAGGGTACTGAAAGGCAATCACATACTCTCTACTTGTAACATCTCAAACATCGAGTGACTCGTTACTACTACTGCTTCCTGAGCTTACTAAGGACTCCGCCTTTTCCTTAATACTTTTAAACAAATCAATGTTGCGGCGGAAACCGAATACAAAATACTTTTATTACGAAAAACACTAATTTAGCCTATACGTCAGGGGTGCGAGGTTGTCCGGTGTCATAAGCTACATGTTTAAATCAACGGAATTTATAGAAATCACTTAGTGAGGGACTTATTCCCTACATGACTATACTCATCCTGCTGAAAGATGCATTGTGATCTTCTCAGGCCCCTCCGGCAGCCTCTTCAACGAAAACTCAGACAAAAGACCATGTCCGTCCTCCGAGAGGACTCCCGACCAAAGACAACCACGTCCGTCCTCCTTGAGGACTGGAGAAAAAGACCACGTCTGTCCTCCGAGAGAACGCCCGACTAAAGACGACCACGTCCGTCCTCCTTGAGGACTCGAGACAAAAGACCACATCCGTCCGCCAAGAGGACGCAGACCAAAGACCTAGGCAACCCGTACCTTACCGCGCGCCTCTAGCCGCCACCCGTGACCACATGACCACGGCCACCAATCAGCGGGCTCCGAGCGGTCACACCACCGTTCGCTCTCACGCGCCCAACTTGCTACAGCGCACGTCAGCACATCCCACGATACAAAAATCTGCAGCGCAGCAATCACCCCTCCCACCTCCTGGTAGCACGCTACACAGTAAGCAGAAGAGTAGCCACTGGCGATAACTCCAACCCTGGCACGTCCGGTATCTGGCTACTGCAGACACTGTCCCGACAGACCTCCCATGCTACGAGGCACATACTACTGTAGCTAGGTAAATCTACCGAGAACCGGCTCTAACAGCCCGACACAACACGTCCAGACGTTGTGTTACTTACTGTCCCAAAAGGGAATAAAGGCATCATGCCATAAGGGCTTAACTACACGACTGAATTAAACATTTAACAAAAAACTATTAATCCCAAACTATCATTTAACCAAATAACCCAACAAGACAGCATAACTAACATCCAACTAATAAAAGTTAAAAGAAATTTTAAAAAAAAGCAAATCCGATAAACTCGACAAAAAGTCATAAACCGTTGGATTCTATAACTTGTCCGAAAAAAAACGAAAACCTCCAAAAAATCTAAATCCTGCAAAATCCACCGTAACAATATTGATACAGTAACATCATTTCACAATTCAAGCTCACGAAGTGAGTCCTATACTATTCTGCACACAACCCTCTTAAATTTAAAAAATACAAATTTACATTAAAGCTATATGCAGGTTCCACCGACACCTATAAAATAGTCATAGTTCACAGGAACCTATTTCCCAGAAATACACACTCCCTTACAACTCACACTCCAAAAAACACTTATATTAAACATATTAAAAACCATGCGGGTTCATCAAATCATCACAAACACATTAAACCCTATGTAAATATCTCTATATGTAATAGCACCATGGTGATCAAAATTCCTTTGGAGTACTCCACAACATTAACTTCTCAACACATTAAACATATAAAACACTTTCACACATTGCTTTCCGAAAACTGTTGGAGACTATGTACGTATGAATGTTCTGAGTGTAGTTAAGATGTTGTGACGGAAAACTCAATGCGTCAGATTGTAATAATAGTAAGCATCAGGCCCTTTATTGTTAATTAAAATGTGTAAGGTGTAAAATGTCTTGTTGGAAGACTACAGTTGGTTATTTACATGTTTGATACGAATCATAACTTTATATACTTCCACAGGCGATCTCAATATATTAACAGAGTCACTGTTTTGTTATTTTTGATAATGTAGTTATGTGTACTGTAAAACTAAATTCCAAACATCTGCTAATATTTATTATATTAAGGAAAATATGGTTAATGGGGTGAGTAATGGCTCCCTTTTAATATATGTATTGTGTATCCTAATTCTTGTTTCAGTTCTATTTCTGAACGTTTAACATTGGAAGAGCATACAATATGTACCGATAGAATTTCTGGCGCCATAAGCAATCATGTGCTAGTTATTTAACAGCATGTAGTCTAAAGTCATTAATCAATATTAACTCCGGTTCTGGTTCAGTCATTACATTGATACTTACTTTAAATAAACTGCTATCATTATTTTACTTTGTGCTTTAATGTAGCCGTAATTTTAGTAAATTGACTGTATAATATCTTTTATCCGTAAAAAAAGTTAACATAACTATTCTGCACTCATAAAGGGAAAAATGTCTGGTTTGAACAGAAAGTGAAACTTTTATGACAATTATATAATTTATAGAGTTATTATTTGAGGAGTTACAAAACACTGTAAACTATGTTTTATTATCACAGTAAGTTTAAGACAATTTTTTTCCGGGCATTATAACATACTTTGAGACAGAATACATAATGTGTAAGAAATATACTACATATGTTTTTTTTAAAATTACAGTTAGTTTAATGGTATACCGTAAGTTCCCGGTTTACGTCGGGGTTACGTTATTTAAAACTGCGACGTAAATAGAAACGACTCAAAATGAGTCAAGCCTGCCGTCCACGGCTACAGTCGGCCGGAAGCGCGCGCACACAGATGTGCCGGCGTGCAATATTATAACTTTTTTTCCGTTGCAATCGCCAGCTGCGTTTGCCGCCAGTAAGACTATCACTCGATCCTTTGCAGCTTTGAAACCAGGTGCAGTTCTTTCTTCTTTGGCGATATAGGTTCTCGCCGGCATTTTTTCCAGAAAAGTCTGGTTTCATCTGCATTGAAAATTTGCTTGAGCCTGTAGCCACCTTCTTCAATAATCTTCTCAAGTTTCGGAATAAATTCCTTTGCTGCACTGGTGTCGGAAAATGCTGCCTCGCCTGTCATTTTTATATTGTGGAAACTATACCTGGCCTTAAATCGCTGAAACCATCCACAGCTGGAAGTAAACACTTTATCCTTTACGGTCGAAGTGCCGTCAACATATTTTATCACCTCACTGAAAAAAGGCATTGTTTTGAATCAGTGCTAAATTTACAGTACAATTGTGCTGGTTCTTTGTTTCGATCCGCATGGCAAGCATCTTCTCCGTTGCATTATGACGTGAATAACTAAATCCTTGTAGCACTGACAGAAGGCATGTTAAGCAAGCTGCTTTTAATTGGACGACATTAAGGGTGCCGCCTACCTGCGCGTCAGAGGTTCAAAAGCGAGAGCAGTAAGGTCGACCTTGAAATGCGCATCAAATGCCGCATCGCCTCAACGAGCCAATCGCTGAACTAGCGTACAAGTTTCCCGCCGAACAGTTTTTACTACGGGACATTAAGCGGCGACCATATAATTTTATTGGTGGAAAGTCTACAACTAAGTCCAATGCAGGTCGCAATCTGAGTTTCACATACATCCGGGTAGTGCAATTTGTAATACGGAAGACTGAAAAGGCCATTTTTAGCCATGTTGGAGAGCTTAGAAACAGTGCTTTTAATGAGCATGGTGTCTTAAAACAATGAGGTTCAGGCCTTGTCTGAAGTTCGTTTTCTTTTCGTACGTTTGCACAACGGGCCCAGGTAGAATATTTTCGTAGAAAAAACCTGTTTATGAACACGCAACACATTTCAAGCATGGGGTATGCGGCGGCCTTAAGCAGAAAGGAACCAACCCACAGTTAACTGTAACTGAGATATTCAAGGTCAAAGTTTTCTATGTGTATCTAAGCCTTGTATTAACCATTTTTTCCAGGCTCTTATTTTTCGTTAAATGTTGTGATTTAGTATTTTTTCTTTTTCTAAAACATACTTCGGACCTTCTTCTACGTGGCATGATTGTCTCCAAATTGATTAATTTGTGGGTTGGTTCTTTTCTGCTGAATGTCGTCCAATTTTGTTAGTTAGCTTTTGCTCGAATTGTATGAACTGTGATAGGTGGTAGTGCTAACGCTTTACTAATGTCAATTGCCCTCTCGCCTGAATCAAAACGTCGCCAAATTTCCATTTTTGTGACTGACGAGACAGGTGTTATGTTCTTATTTTTTAAAATAACGAACTTCGAAGATAAACTTGACTGTTTCGAAGCCATTTTGTAAAGTAAACAGCATTAATTGCTGTGAGCTGATACTGTACTGAAGCACAGTTAAAGCGCAGTAATGTAAACTGAAACAGTGGCATGTTTATAAGGCCGGGATTATGTGGACTTCAAGTTCATGTTTCTCTTACCACTTTATCAAGTTCACGTGTATATAATACGTAATCAATTGAGGTGCCATATTATGATCCTTCACGTAAGCTGCAAACAGGCTATGAAAAACATAGTGAGAGAGCCTTGAAATTATTAGTCAAAGATAACATGACACAATAGAAGACATTAACTCCTCTGAAATGTGATTGGTCCAGGCGATCACATGGTATAACTTCACGTATCACTTGAACTTAAAAGCTTGACATCGACAAACTTTTCATTATGTGCATGTGAACGTAAGTATAAAGTGTGGCGATCGTCATAGGGCCCGTTCAAATGTGCTTGCCAATGTATTTCCTGCTTACATGAAAGTTAGATTAAAGTGAACATGAAGGCATCGTAATCCCAGCCTAACTCTGCCCAATGCAATGTCATCACAGCGACTAAAGCAGGGCCAAGGGCTATTTGGAGAGAGTAACGATAACCTGCTGTGTCATCTCGAGATGGAGATAAGGCTTTAACGCGCTAGTGACGTGGGCGGGCAAGTGGCATTGCATCACCGCGTGGAGGGCATGAAGCATTTGTCGCAGCGTATGATTTTATAGGGTGACGTGCGTGTAGCTTATGCTACGTGGCACAAATAAAAAGCACGGAATCTTAAACGACGTTATTCTGAATCAGCGACTACTTTATTTGAAACATAGGTACTCAACATTAGCGACGTTATCTGAAACAACGTAAATCGGGGACGTTCTGTATGTTATTAAAATATATATAAGAAATAAAATTTACTTCGTGTAATTAAAATACCAAGTTGAGCAGTCCTCGCCATATTGTCTTCGTGATTTTAGTAGGGTTGGGAGTTTTAAAAGGGCCCTTGTTTCCTTTCTTAGTTGAGCGTTAGGGAAAGCCCCGATCACCGGTGCTCGGGCTCCCCTATTCTACTCCGGACCTGTCACTCCACTGGCTATGGAGGGGTGGGTCTGGGGAGAGGGGAAGTGTCTGGTTCTGGCGCCCAGCCGTAGGAGCGCTCTGGTCGGCTCGTTGAACTGAGAGGGGCACAGAAGGCACGGAGCTCACTCTTCAGTCGGGCATGAAGGTGCTCACATCTTGGTTTGGAAGTCAGTTTGACTTTTTCAGTAGACTGGTGTGCGAGGTAGAGAAACATTGTGTCGACGTCGCGATGGGAGCCGAGTAAAAGTCCTGATTCGCCGAGTGTGCGAGAGTATGGAGAAGTAAAACCGGACCGCATTTGGTAAATGTAACGTTCGTGGGAAAGGCAGGATCTGGAGGCTTGGTAAGTTTGATTTTACAACCTTCAGCTGTCGTCGATGTCAACATTTAATGTTCCCAAGAGAGTGTGGTGTTATCTTAGACCTTAAGGGAGGCCCGCGTACTTAAGGCAACTACACATTTTTGTCCTTTCTGGGTAACTGAAGACAACTCACAATAATTGAGAGTTCAAGAGGGATCGAGCCCGTTTCTAATTGGTCAGGGGAAGGAGTGATTGATGAATGAGACGTTGCGAAATATGCATATTTGAATGGGAAGAATGGAAGATAGGAGAGTGAGCATGTGCTATGTGTATTTCCTGATAAGAAGGCAAAAGGGAAATTGCCTTTGAGAGAGGCATTAAGCCTAAGGAGAGAGACATTTGGTGCCTTGTTTGCATTGTAATTCATGAACTGTAAAGGTTATATAATGTTTGTTCAGTTTGTGAACAGAACATTCTTAAAATTACTGGATTTACCTTTCCTTGCTCAAGAATGGTGCAACATAACCTATTATCGCTAATCGCTATAAGCATATATTAGCTGATATTTGTGAGTCTTGCCCTGTGCAATACGCTACTTGTGGTTTTGGCTAAGTGTTAAAGGAGTGTTGTAATGAAGGCCGTGGGCCTCGGTGAGTCATTTGAGTAGTGTACTGATCAAAGTAATTAAATGGTGTATATATTTTTTTTAAATTGTAAATCTCTATAAAACAGGGCATGCAGTAAACTGCAGATGTACAACTATCAACTCTGCCTCGAATAGAATTCAGTTTCAAGAACTACAGTTATGACTGTTCACCGACACACAGTATTGTGATACCAAAGTGAAAAATGAAAGCTAATGTAAAGATGACTGGGTTAAAAAAATAAACATTGAGAAGATTATACTGGGGGGGTTATCAGATTCTCTCAAAATATTGTTTTTATTTCATTAAAAGTGTTTTGTTTTTAGTACCCCAAGATAAGTATTTTATTTTTTTTTTCCTTCAATAACTTCTTCACATGAGCTCACTGACCTTCTTTAATAAATAAATATTTTTTTTGCAATACCAATATATAGGCCTGTTTTTTTTTGTGTGGTAATCAAAACTTTTTTTCAGTAGATTAAAAAATACCTTTTCCTTTCAGTGATACAGTTTGATTCTTTAAAAATGTTAATATAAGTGAAATAAATAAATAAAGAAAAATTTGATGGATTAATACTGTTGTAAGACAATTATTAGTAAGAGGAATATAGTTTGTGTAGGTTGGCAACATTTTTTTGTCGAACATTCTTCTTACTTACTTGTGTTGCTGTCTGAGTTGCGAGTCGTGACTGTGTTCTTGTATTGTTATGTGCTGGCAGTATTAAAAAGCATGTTACCGATAATTTCCGATAACTTTCTCTTCACTTATTTGAGTTATAATAGGTTGTAGGCCCAGGCGCGAAGATTGAAGAGAGTGAAATAAGTTTAGGATTGTCAGTGTTATGGGTACACGCCACTCAGCCTAAAATTTTTCAGTCTAAAATTAGGCTGGATGTATTTTAGGCTGAATGACTTTAGGCTGAATGACTTTAGGCTGAATGACTTTAGGCTGTATGACTTTAGGCTGTATGACTTTAGGCTGTATGACTTTAGGCTGAATGACTTTAAGCCAGTGGCGTGGCGTGAAGTGTTCTAGGGCAAGCGGTTATTGGCAATGACACAACTCTCAGTTGCCTGTAGAACAATTAGACTGATAGAGGCAGGTACACTCCACAACCAGTAGCATGTAAGAGGCAAGGTAGGAATCTTCCAGTAACACACCTACATGCTCAGAGTATATAGTCGGATCTTCTATTGCTTGCCTTGGAACACGACCACGGCTGAACAAAATTTTGATCTTGACTACTAAGACACGAGAGCTGTTGTATTTTTAGGCTGAACGACTTTAGGCTGAATACTTTTAGGCTAATAGCTGGTCCAAGTGTGCAGGAGCAAAAAATTTTAAGTTTGATGCCATTTGCATCTTTATATGGTTGAATATTTCACTCCTAGGTGGCAGCATTGTAATGATACATCGAAGATGATGGTAGTGTCAGTTATGAACTGAATATAGTGCCACGAGTGCTACATTTTCATCTTGCGACAATAGTGGCTACGAAGTAACCTGTGACTTACAAAGTTAAAAATATGCTCTTTTTTGTTTTTTGTCTGAAACCAGTCTAGCAACTTTTTCATACAAGACAATTTTAGGAGCCAAACATTTTTACATTATAACATTGTTTTTTTGCTGCCTATTGTTCTGTGTAAAAAGTGAACAACTCGTGCTTATTATGCTTGTAGAACTACCAAGTTTATTCAGTAAGCAATTAATATTTAATCCCTCACTGTTTCCTATTTTATTTCTACAAAACGGTGACTTAAATCACGTAAATATAAAATTAAAAACATTTTCATAAATGCTTATTTACTCTGATATTCTGATACCTAAGGCATGTTGGTGTAAAATATCTGTTTAGTAATTTAAGATATTGTCTCGAATGTATTCAGATGAAGTTTATCCAGATTTGCAAGAAGGATTTTCATGTTTTAATTAGCATAGCAAAATAACAATTTTAAAAATATTGCTGCATTAAAAAAACTTTTGCAGGCAAAACGGTGTAAGGCGTAACATAGAAACATTTTCATAGTTGTGCAACGTCAACAATCAGCCTTAGTATCCTAACACTCGCAAGTTAGGTTCAACTTTGTCACAACATAAAGTTGCTGCTGGAAGTAACTCAATAATTGCATACTTGTAAAAATGCAAATTTCCAAGATGTTTCTGTGTATGAAGATCTTAATATTCATTATGATATGGCATCAGTCACCTCATTTGATTGTTTTATTTTTCACTTTTATGAAACCCTGAGGAGAAAAATGTGAAATTTTCTTACATAGCGTGAATTTTATTTACCTTGCCCACATTACAAGCATCACAGTTGAACGTTTACCATACATTTAGGCTTCAGTCAGTCCAGAAAAATAAGAATATAATTCAAGTTGCTTTACTGATTGCGGCCTAAATATACGTTACAAGTTCTACTGTGACGTGTATATTGTAGCTCATGGTAAAATAAAATGCATGCTATAATATAAATGTCACTTTTTTCTTATTGAGAATTTTAAAAAATGAAAAGAAATTGATTTAATGGTAAGACTGATGTGGATCCTAAAGCACTTGAGAACTTTACATTTAAACGTATCTAAAAAATTTAACCCATTGGGAAATGTAAATATTAACAAAATGCAAGAAAACTTGATTAGGTATGCAAAGGAAATCATTGCAACTATCATTACATTCATGTGTAAATAATGAATAGAGATGCATGGTTTATCGCGGGAAAATTTGACTGTTTGCTAGGCTTCAACACACGTTCAGCTTATGAAAAGCTCACTGGCTCTTCCCTGTACATGGAGGTGTTACACTATTTAACTGAGCCAACAGGAAACCACTATTGTAACATTCTATGCCTGTTGGCCTGCAGACAGCTACGGAGTGTCAGACATGTATCGTCCAATCATACATGTGGCGAGAAACCACAGCGTTTTCAAGGGTATGTTGACACAAATAAAGTTTGTGATATACCGTCTTCTCTAATAATGAATTATCATTGACAGAAGCATGGGGTGAAGTTAGGTAACTGTTGTACATGTGGCTAATATGTCTTGGAGCAATGTGAAAAGCAATCAATTTCCTATCTCAGGATTACGCAAATAAAATATTGTATGGATGTTGTAGTGTACCGTGAGGTACTATCTCGAACTCTGTCGAGCTGCACTCCAGTCTGACTTCTTGTTCACCTTCAGGAATGAAGGAAGCTTAAGATGCACCCAATATTATATTATTAGTAAAGCCTGTTTTATTGTGTATTGTAAGAGTAAGCAATATTTAAAAATTTTGTTGTCATTCATGGAACGATTGGTCAGTCCAAGAGTGAAACGGACCCGACATAAGTGAAACAACCATTGAGAAGAGATACCTAAGTGACTGGAGCTGTAAGGGTGGCCTTACAGTGCACATCAAATGCCGCATTACCACCACGACCTAAGCTCTGAACTAGCGTACAAGATTCCTGCCAATTCATTTTTACTGTGAGACTTGAAGCTGTGATCATGTTATTTTATTAGTGGAATTTATGTAAGAAAGTGCAGTAAATGTTTCTACCTGGGTTTCACACAGGATCCTGTTAGTACATTCTAAAGTACTGAAGTCTGAAAAGGTCATTATATGTTACGTTGGAAGGCTTAGAAATAGTGCATTTAATAATGTAGGTATTTTATTAGCGAACGTCTAGTTACATAGCACAGGACGGCAGTATGCTTTGCTTTCGAGTAAAAAATTGAAAACTGTATTTAGAAAAATAAGGGATTAAAATCACAAAATGCATCAAAATTTAAAACAATTTTTATAATTTTTAGTCTGATTATAACTAGGACTCTATTATAACCAAAATTCAAAAACATTTGTGCTTCGATTTTAAAATAATTTTGATGTCTGTAAACAAAAGAGAAGTGGTTTTAAATCCCCGATAGGTAAACATGGAGCTATTCTTTTGTGTCGGACACGTTGAATTCGTAATAGGAATAATTTATAACCGACATGTAACCTTTAAAAGTAAATAAATAATGTGTATATTGTAAATACTTTAATTTAGGTTAGGATAGCTTTAGAAAGGCAGTTGAAATTGCATTGTTATTAGAAATGTATATTTTATGTTACTCGATGGCAAAAGTTTGTTTAAAGTAATTTATGTGTAATTTAGTTTTGCGTACTGGCGAGAGGCGCAGTGTGACTAGAGGATTCTGGTATTGTGTCACGGCAGATTGACCCTTAATGCAGTAGAGGAGGGAAAGTTAGGAAAACAGGAGGTGAAAGCGAGCGAGGATCCTTGAGGCGACGAGGGGCTCACAGATTGGATGCTGAAAATTGGGGCACAGAGAGGCATGGCTACGCCCACCTCCATACTGTGCAATTTAATATTAACCTCATAATTATTCAACAGAAATTTATAAAATTTTGTAAATATGTTCAAGTGGATATTAATGTTAATGTAAGTGAATTTAAAAATGATGCAATAAAATGATATGGAGGAATGTCTGGGTTTGTTGTCGTCGTCATCCACGAGAGACGCAATTGGTTAGACGTTAAATGGGTTCCTCACGTAGGTGCGAAGGCGAAAGTTAAGAGGGCCTTCGGCTGTAAGCTCCACAAAGGGTAGACGCGTCACTCGGATCCACCGCGGACATTTGTGAGAAGCCGCGTATAAATCTGACTCTGGCCGCAACTATCAGTGAACGCGTCTCGCAAGTCGATTCGCGGAAATTCGTGAGAAGCCGTGTGTAAAATTGATTCGGGCCGCAGTCATCTTTAAATAGTGGACGTGTGTGCATGTCTCGCGAGTCACACCATGGACGTTAGCGGGAGGTCGTGATTAAAAGCTTAAGAACAATAATCGATGTAGCATATTATCTCTCGTGGGACTGACGGAACAAGTTCAGAGTTTCCGAAGTGTCGAAGGACATAACTGCCAGTGTTTCAATCAATAATAATATATCCCCACATAACATTAAAAGAGAGAGAATAAAACAAATTATTTTGAAGAATACAACAATACTGATTTCAGATTGCATTCTCGTCTGTAGAAACAATCCGTCCACATACTTGTGCAAATTATTATCGTCATGAGTTGCCTTCTAACAAGAAGAAAGGTCGAACAATTCGTCATATATCACTTCCAAATTGGGCCAAAACTAGCGTAAGTGGTTTCAATCCCTTATTTTTCTAAATACCTACATTTTGAACTGGTGTAGTAATTAAAACCTGGTGAATGTTGAAATTTTACTTACTGTGCACTGTTCATTACAGTCTTGCTGCGAAAGATTTGTGTTTCGTTGCAGTTTTTCTTTTAAAAGTACATAACATTACTTGTGCTCTACAGCAACAACACGAAACATATATAATCGGGAGTTTTCATGCATTTAAGCACGGTATTACTCAATTAAGTACACCTCATGCCTCTCCGCCTTTACGCGCATTAGACTGAACTGGCGTGTAGTCTTACCATCTGTAATTTGCCTCTGTATGATTTTCAGCAATGACACTATCTTGTTATGGTCTTATTGCGGATAATGTTGTAAACGCGCGTCCGAATACAATTTTAAACATCAGGAATGATAGTTTTGGTGCTTAATATAGTTGACGAGATACTTATGTGAGCTATTTTCCTTTTCCCAGAATAGCCTACACTGAAATAGAAATGGAAAGCGCTGATAGTGATAATTGTGTAATACCCTGAGAATAATATATAGTTACATTATGCAGTTGCTGTTAGAGGTGCAAAATTTTTATATTTTAACCAAGTTAATGAAAAAACTGCAGGTTGAGTCAGAAATTATCTTAGAACCTTGCGAATAAAAACTAAGCATGCTAGTCGTTCAGCTGATAATACATTTGTGATTTTACAGTCTCCTACAATATTACACAGCAATTAGCAACTTATATTGTTATATGCTGTTTTTTTTTAAGTAGCATATTAAGGTCTGTTGTTCGTAGACCAGAAATTAGTGTAAGCATTTGAATGTTTTTTGGTTCATCATGTGGGAAACCACAATGTCCAATTCTTCTATCTCAGGAACCACGAACGATTAAGTGTTTTTGGTTTCACGTATGACAGTGCATTCAAAATCCCGTACAATGCGTCTAGAATTGTGAGTTTCTTCCAAAATTTTGTCAGGTAGTCTTCTTCATTTGCAAGAGTTTTCAGTAGGTCAGATCGGTAACAAAGTTTCATTGACTCAATGACATCCTGATCCATAGGCTGTATCAGTGAAGTGACATTGGCTGGAAGAAATTTTGCTGTAAGTAGACCATCGTCTGATGTAAGAAGTGTCTTGTTGGGATGCGTAGGAGCATTATCCAACAGCAAAACAGCTTTCTGCGGCAAACATGAACACTGGGATCAAATTTATCTTTAAACCAGATTTGAAAAATATCTCTTGTCATCCATGCTCCCTTTTGATTATAATATTGTGCTGGAAGGTTCGCATGATCAATGCCCTTAAACGATCTCTGTGTTTTTGCTTTACCTATCACTAGAAGTTTGAGTTTGTGACTACCAGAAGCATTTCCACCACACATTGCAGTGCGTTGTTCTTTAGATGATTTGCGTCCAGGAGCGTGTTTCTCTTTTTCGAAATCTAAGGTTCTTGACGGCAAACATTTCCAGTACAACCCTGTCTCGTCTGCGTTATATATTTGGTCAGGTGTTAAGCCTTCTTCTTCAACAAACTTTTGAAATTCGACACAAAATGCATTGGCAGCAGGTGCATCTGCACTAAGACGTTCTTCCTGTATAGTGATGTCACGAATACCGTATTTTTGTTTAAATCTTTAGCCACCCTGTTGATGCACTAAATTCACCTTCCAGTCCTAAAGCTTCATGGAAGAACTTTGCCTTCTCTGCACACGGTCCCGACACATGTATTCCTTCCGCCACTTCTGGGTAAACCTACGCAGCATAGCAATGTCTAACTCTTCACAGGATGACTTTTTCATGCTCTTCCATTTAGAAGGTCCTGCCCCACTGTCACAGTTTTTAGCAAATTCCATTAACTTTTCTTTGCTTTTTTGTATGTCTCTGACTGTTTGTATGCCTATGCCATACTCCGTTGCTGCATTTCATACCGATTCACCTTTTTCTAGTTTTTCAATCAATTCTAACTTTTGCTTTACTGTCAGAACTATTCTTTTACGTTTCAGCGACATTTTGCTGCCTTTTACACGTTAACACTATAAAACACGTTTTAAGTTTCACTTTAAAAAATTACCGCATGGAATACTACCGCTGCTTGCTGCACATGCGTATTGATCGACTGGCCTGCGAACGGGCTGACGCACGCCCATCCCACACTACACCATCTCACCCGCCACTGCAGTGTAGCTGACGTAAGCAAAGATGATGTCATGCTCATCACACGTATTTAAGATTATGTTGCCGTTGTAGTTATAACAATTGCGTTGCTTGTTCATGTTTATAAATAATTAGCCTTGTCAGGTGGTATGTATCTCTACATTAAACCGTTCAATGGGACCTTTTATTCTAATTGGAAGTTTAGGATGAAAATTTTACTGGAACAAAACGATGCTTTATTTGTTTTGACAGAAGACCCACCTACAGATATTGAAAAATTAAATGTATTTAAAAAGGCAAATTTTAAGGCACGGAATTTAATTGTTCAAGGACTTGCGGATAATTTGTTGACAATGATAAAAGAAAAACCAAGTGCAAAACAAATAATGGAAACACTTAAACTGACGTTTGAGAAGAAGGGAATGAAGTCATTGGTTACAGCACAAAAGAAGTGGCGTAAGTTGGAATACAGAAGTGGCAAGTTGTTGAAGGACTTCATTCAAGAATTTGAAGCTGCGTGTTCAGACGTCCGAAATGCCGTAGGTAACATTTCTGGAGATAAAGTGGTGAGTCAATTCCTTGTCTCTATGCCTATGGTTATGAGAGTGTTGTATCTGCAATGGATGTAATGTTTAGCAAGGACAAATCAGCTGTCACATTAGAGTATGTTAAAAATACTCTTCTAGCTGAGGAAGAACTAATTAATAGGAGAACTGAAAATCCACATACACAGTATGCTTTTACAACTAGTAATAATGGGAAAGGAAGTAGACAGTGGAAATATGGTAGTTTGCAATTTAATCAAAGAAGTACAGATATGTCTGGTGGGTTTAATGGCAGATGTTTTGAATGTAATCAAAGATGGCATAAACTGTCACAAAGTCCAAAACTGACCAGTGCTAATGTTACAAATGAGAGTGATGTTGCTTTTGTTACCTCGTGTAGGCCTACTCAGGCAAGGCGTATGTATTGTGTGAATAAACCAATAGGTCTCAGAGAGGAGATTGTATTTGTTATTGACAGTAGGGCAACAAGTCATCTTGTAAAGAGTGAATACAGTCACCATTTGATTGATACTAATGAACTCTCTCTTAATATTAAAGTAGCAAAAGAAGATGAAACCATTATAGCTGTAGGACAAGGAAAGTTGCCTGTTGTGACAGAAAATGGTCTTCCTGTCACAATACATGAGATGCTAGCATGTGATAAACTTGCTTACAATTTGTTATTGGTAAGACTGTCAGAAGAAAAGGGATTCCAGGTAATTTTTGAGAAAGGTGAGGTCAGGGTAACCAAAAATAAAAGTGTGTTTTTGAATGGACTGTTGTGTGGGAGATTGAATATTGTTAAGATGTACATAAGAAATGAAATTGCTGGCAGTACTGTTGAAAATAGTCCTAACAGCAGATGTAAAGGTAGTGTGAGTAATTTGTGGTATGGATGAATGGGCCATACTTCCACAATAAAACCAAACAGCCTAAATGAGGTGTGTCTGCATGGAAAGCAAACAAAGCTACCATATCTTAGGGCTGTCAGTCAAATTGTCAAAGCCAAGAGAGTTTTGCAAACTATTTCAACAGAAGATTGTAGGAGAATTACTCCATCTACCCACGACAACAAAAATTATTTTGTTTCTTTCATAGACCACTATAGCCATTTTGCAGTTGTGTATCTAATGCGTACGTTGGGTGTTTACAGAAAAAGAAGTAGATAATCATAAAATTAAGAAAGCAAGACTTGTTGCAAGAGTGTATCAACAACCATCACTAGAAGATGATGTTTATACAGTTTGTTGCAATGGCTTAAGCTAAATTTAACAAGAAGAAAGAAAACCTAAGTTGTGGTCAAGGTGGTGAATATAGCTCAACATCTTTTAAATCCTTTTGTGCTGTCAAGGGTATCAGTGTTCAGTACTCATTGGTCAAAAATGCACCACAGAATGGTGTAGCTGA
>PNEQ01108009.1:0-20328 GCA_003012365.1 Medauroidea extradentata
TGTTTGGTTTGTTTTTACTGTAAATTTCACTGTTATTGTTTAAAATATGTTTCATCTTATTTTAAGAAATGTTTTAAGTACCGAAGGTAATGTGTGTAAACACAAGCATTGCCGTATTTTCGTTAAGCGAAAAGAAAATCTTAATTTTTTTATAGAGGAAATATTTTTTTTAAGTTGATATCCAAATTATTTTCAATAGATTTCGAATACGCATTGTGTACAATGTGTGCTTTTATTTTCACATTTCAGTAAAGTGTAGTGAATAAATTGCAGTAACGTCAAAAATCAAAATTTTCTTCCGCCATTTTGTGCACTGCTGAGTATAGCCGAAGGCAGCCAAACGCAAGCGCACGAGTCAGAGAGGTTACGTTTCGCCTTGTAAATACGCATCTTGTTTTGTTTTCGAATTAGATAGCAACAGTTTTGTTAATTTTGTTAACAAGTGGAGTACACAATTTTTATTTTAAGGCCTGTGAAATGTGTTTGTAAATTATTGATGTAACAATGTCACAGCCTTCAAAATCTGTTCACTCACTTGAAGAATGCCTTGAAATAATAAAGGAGGTAGAGAAATATCCCGGTGAAAGCATGCTGACGTCGCCAAATGTCTCGGATTGCCACCTTTGACGTTAAACTAGATCATCGGTGATTACAAATGAGCTACGACCATATTCAATACACACATATTTGAAGTGCAAATTTTCATGTAATGGACATATTAAAATAATTTTGAGGTTATGTTTTTAGTTTTTTTTAAGTGGGGGGTAGGGTGGTTGTGTGTTTCCCGCATGTTTCTTTTTCTCGCATGCATCAGTTTTTCTTGTTGGTTCCTTGAAAAACGATGGCTAGAGGTTTCACTGTATTTGGGAGTGATAACACTTGTCAGTTTTTACCAATAAGCTCTACAAAATGGCCAATTTTAGCCATTTTAAGCAAAACGGAGAGTTTAAAGAAAAAACTGTTTTGTTAATGTATGTATTGCATATTTATATTTTATTAATTAGTACTGGTGTTCAGCTTTGCGTGGTAGGTAAATAAATCCTGAAAACATAAATTGATTTCTACGCTTTTTTCGAAGCCAATACAGATAAAATACTGGATGACAATCCTAGATAATGGTATTTGCCAACTTTGACTAAATATTAATACCGAATTACTGATTTGTTACACATGATCACTTGCGCCGCAGTTAAATGCAAGAGGTTCCGGCGTCAGATTGTGCCTCAGAAGTTCGTAACACTGGAATCAATTTTGTTTAAAGCGTTGGCTAAAACTATTGTCTAGGATTGCTATTGTTTAATTTTCGCAAATTGGCTTCAAGAAACCTACAGTTATAGTTTAATTCTTTTAGCGTTTAATTATGTGCTACGCCCTCTTAAGAAAAAAATATAAAGTAAGCAAATAAAACTTTTTAGTACGTAAAAAAGATTAATGGATTTTACACATTTCAAACGTACTCCATTTTGTCTGCCTAATTTACAGAATTACTACACAAAAGTTGTTGGGCCCAGCATTATTTGCAGGGCAAATTTGGATTCCTAAGTAACAAGACTATAAGAATTGTTATTATTAAGGCTGTGTATTGATTAGTTTATACAAAATAAAGGTTTGAAAATGGCTCTTTGAACCAATTTGTTTTCTGAACTCTGAAAGTTTGGGAATCAATACTTAATACTGCAAGTAAAATTCAGTAAAAAAAATATCAGACATACTCATTGTGAGGGCCTTGTTGAAATGACATGGAATAACCTTGTACATAGGTATATTACACTGTTTGGACAGTTCATTCAGCTCAGAGTAGTATAGAGTAGTTTTTCAGAACTTCAACATCTAGGAGAGCTTCATGCCATTGTATCATTTTCTGCTGTTTGTTTCTCCCTGATATGTGAAAGGACAATGAATATCATCTAGAGTAGCTCATATTTTTTGTTTTGTACTGGACTGTTGTAAACAAAGTTGCTGAATAATCCATCCAACTGAACTTTTCCAAGCTTCGTCCTCGGTACTGTCTCTTTTACAGTCCACATGCATTTTTTTTCATGAATCTGGAAAAATCTTCCTTCTTGAAAAAATTAAAAATTGTGGTTGTATAACTTTCGAGGCATAGGAAATTTTGTGCACTGAATTAAGAACTTTTCTTATATACGTATTTTATATCTGCATCCAAAAGAGTTGCTATTTTCTGAACTTGTGTATAGCACACACTTTTATTCCAAAACAACTGATAAAAATTCCGGGCTGCACACTGTACACTGACAATTGAAAAAAAAAAGTGGAAAAAAAGGCAGTGGAGGAACAGGGAGGGTGGAAGACAGAGTTGTAGTCGTAAACTGACGGGTCTCATGAGTGGGAGGTAGAGGGAGAGATGTTTTCAGTTGTAACTGTCGCTGCTAAAACCCTACATTTTTACTTGTCCTTATCCATGTTCCTTTTTCAAAGTGTTACTCTGTAGAAAGTTTGTGGGTGGCAGGCGGAAGCAATGCAAGTTAATTTTGTCGTTTCGTGATCGGTTATCTTTCAGTGGGGAAAGTAAGGAAGGAAAAAAAGCGACACTGTTCTTTTTTTCCCCAGGGAGAGGGCAGGCAAGGCAGTGCATTCCTGAGTCTTGCTCTGCTGTCAATAGCATATTATATTTTGAAAGTGGCAAACTAGCAGAGAGAGAGGGGGCGAGTATCCTTTTTGTTTACTTCAACTTAAATGCAAAGACTGCAGTTCATTTTTAAGTACTGTCAATATTTCTGTTCGCCACACTTAATGCATCATTCAAATTATGCAAATGCTGTTTATACATTTTGTGGATGTCATTCAGGCTTTGTAACTGGCTACTTTGTTGGCTGAGTTTTTTATTTTTGTAATTTGACATGTAGTTGTGCTTCCTCTATCACCAATGGCTCAAGTTTCTCACTGCCATCTGAATGATGTTAGGTACTTATTTTTTATGCTATTGTATTTTTATTTAAATGTACATTAATTTAATAAATATTGTGACTGTACTTTCTTTATTTGCATCTAAGAATTAAATGTACATAAAAAGTGATTTCATTTAACTCTGAAAAAACTAGTGTCGCCATGTTGACGTGTGTGCGACGTCATTGGACAGGTTCTTGCATGTCTGTTCAGGTATGGCAGGAACTGTGAAGAGTTCCATATACGTAAATGTGTATCCAGTAGACATACCTTTTTTTTACTTCTGGTTACTGTTTTTTGACCAAAATCACTTTCACTTTTTACTTTTTTGAAGTGCTTGAATTTTTTTAATGACAAAATTGCTGCATAAAACTTTTATTGAGTTAAGAATGGGAGGTAAATACAATTTTCGGCTTGTTTTGAATTTGTGTACCGTACTTAGCTTAACGATGGCTTTCCTGAAATTCGTAAGCTTACCTAGGCTTGACAAAGGTGTGTCAGGAACTATAGTTACCATCATGATCATCGAAGTTATCACGAAAATTCCCATCTCTGTTTGAAATAGCAAAAATTATGAAAGTTTTGCAGTTGTATGTTCTTACGTAAGACGTCTTTATCTTTAATTTGAGATATCTGTTGTACGCGAATAGACAAAATTGATCTTCGTCCACGAAGAGTGTTTCGAGAGTATCGAAGTTGACTGGAAAATTGTTTTTTGTAGGTTACGTAATGCAATGTAGTTATTTATTCTGATAGCTTATTAAATCTAACCGGTTTTCTATTTGTTTCTAAAAAATTGTGATAAAATAAATACTATATTTATATTTTAACGCAAGGAATAATTAACATGATCCAACATAAATTTTACCGGTGGCAAGAAACATTGAAGGCTAGGATATTATTATTAATTGTTAAATCTGAAAGGCTGAACACATAGGTACAGATTGTTTATTCAATGTTATACATTTTTAATTGCATGTGTTTGTACCTTGAAATTATTAATACAACCAAGCCTCGCAACTACTACATCTCACTATTACGACTGTATTCTCAGTCCCTATTTAAAAAAATTAAAATTTTAATACAGTAAAACCTGTCCAAAACAGACCCTCCCTAAAACGGAAACCTGTACAAATGGGGGGGGGGAAACTATGGTCCCGTTTGTATATTACATCCTGCATAAAACTGAAACCTCTGTAACGTGGAAATAGAGTATTTTAGAACGGAAATCAGAGTAAATATTCCTGTTCGTAATCACATGCATACTATAGATATGAGTTTAGAAAAACTATTCTTGTCAAATGTATGGTGCAAGTTCCATAAAAAAGTAAAAGTTCACTGTATGTATTTAATTACTGTATATGCTGCTTTATTCCATTCAGCTCAGCGACAGTGTTTCAGACATCTAAAATATCAGAAGCAAATGGCTGAATCTGGCACAGTAAATAAATAATGCAGTTCAATTTTCAATAGATAAAAAATAATGTGACAGAGAATCTGTTGGCATCGCATTTAACTGCGCATATTGTTTGACATATGATGACTACAAGCAAGCAGCGGCACTAGACTGGACAAATATAGCATAACTGTTTAGATGTTGCACAGCTTACATTTCCCGTGTGTTTTGTTTTCAAAATTTTATTTCTTCACTTTTGCCTCAAAGAGATTAAATGTTCTACAACTTGCATTTGTATATTATTCTATATTAATTCTCTGGCTCGAAAACGTGATAAACAAGTGAAGGTTACAAACGCTTATAAGATGTTTTACGGTTGGACAAACAAAAGAGTAATGGCTGTTCCGTATTATCCACGCTGTGAAGTATTCAAAGCGAAAACAATTAAGATTTTAGTACATGATCCCAACTTAGTTCAGTTTATTTAAACATACCTACATAAATTTTGCTAAAATAAAAACCCATCACTACGAAATCAAAACCCGTAAGTATAAAACATTTCACTTACTTAGGTTACGCTGGGTATCGTAAAACTTCAAATCCAGGCGTTCAAAAAGTGATTAAAATGAAGTTGCTGTTATTGAACAAACTTAAATTTTCAACTAATAGAAGTGTAAATACACAATAAAAAAATGATAGTGGTTTTGAATCTGATTTTGCAGTGCCGTTCATTATTATAATAAAAACAAGATGCTAGCAAGTGATGCTGTGAACTCAACAGGCAACATTAGTTTTTGTGTAGTACCAAGAAGGCGTCCATAACAATAGAGGCAGAGCAAGTCAAGGTAGCATTGCCAGATGCAACTGGATTTCCACCGTTGCCATATCTCACGCTGTGCACGATATGCCGACAAATGGTGATTCTCACGTACTTGTGTATTTACAGTAGAGCCCCGATTTAACGAACTCGGAAATAACGAAAAGAGCGATTTAACAAAAGGATTTTTCGGAACTATGAAAAAATAACTAAAAACGTATGAAATAACTAAGTAACTTTGGTAAAATAAAATATAAAGTGTAGTGCAAGTCTGTTAAAAATACGTTTACTGGCCACAGTATAATCATTTTTCTCCGTAGATAGTGTTAAACCATCTGTCAAGAAACAAAAAAAAATCATCGAAATTCATTGAAAACTTCGACTGCAGGAGCGATTTTGAGCAGAGCGACGCTGTGTTGCGTAACAAATGTGCGCCTAGATCCTCATCCGGGTGGCTGGTGCATGAATGAGCATCTAGATACCCAGTCCACACAGCGCCGCAGCAGTCAGCACTGGTACTAATACACAGTTAGCCCTTCGCGTCTCCGTCAGAATGCGCTACCGTGCAGCGTGCTTTACCGCCTTATTATTTTGCCGATAGAATGCAGTGGTGTCCAGAGTAATTATTTTCTGACACGTCCTGTGATAAAACTATCGTATCTATAAAAAGAAATAAGTTATATGTTATTTATGCAAACTTTTTACAACAAATTTATTAACGTAAATAATATATTTCGCTGATGCTAAAAAACACTCGGGTGCAAAATATTTTTAGGCGGGCAACAACCAGTTTGTTTCAAGAGCGCGGCGGCCTGTAAGTTACAATGGCTGCCGCTGCGCATATTTGTTAATTTACCGTTATCTCGCAAACTTTTACATCCGTTTTCATGGCTTTTTTAAAATGGAAATTTCCTAAAATTTCTTGTTGGCGCGGGAAAGACTGAAAGAAAGACGACACGGCAGTGTTTATTATCACTTCTCACATGTTGATGCACGCGAGAGGGTGGCCTAACTCCCGGGCACGCGCTCAGCTTGGCGAGTATTCCGCTGGCAGTTAAAAATTTTTTTGTCTTTTTTTTCTTTTACGGCCGCAGCTTACCTATTGATTGTAACTGCAGTATGTTGTTGTGGGCTATCATAGTTTCTAATAATTATCTACATTTCCGACGAAAAATTCCCGAGGATTTAACTTTTTTTTTGGCTGTGGGGGGGTTAAAAATTGAATGTTGGATTTAACGAAACATTGATTTAGAGGAAGAATTTTCGGCTCCCGTGGCATTTTGTTAAATCAGGGCTCTACTGTATTATGTTTACTTATAATTTGAAAAAAATTTGCACGGTATGTTGATGCTTGTGAATCTCTCGTATGTACGAAAGTGCCCATGACGATACTACTTGTAACTGCTGAACATTTTTATAATACGCTGCGTGTACGACAAACTGGCGGTGCACTACAAAACACTAGTTATTACGAATGTCTTTTAGTATCCTGTAATTGTGATGAGATATGCCTGCTGAAAAATATCCATATATGGTAACTACCATCATTTCTATATCTATTTCTAATGTATCACAGCCATGTTTAGTGCCATTGTGAATGCCTTGATTGGTACAATTTGCTGTGTCAGTTTTATTATCTTCACATAACTGCATTACAGATTTTTGTTGTGTTGTTTGTGTGCCATCTGTGCTTCCGGTGTATTGTATGCAAATATCTACTGCACTTAAAATGTTTGTTACGCATCACTCAAATCATTGTCCAGTGTCTTCTCGCACTGCATATTATTTACGTACGAAGCATTCGTTAAAAAATTCAAATGATGAAATTAATATGACCCGGTTTTAAAGTCTTAAATGCCTGTAACTGAGGGAGCAAACCTAATACTACTCAAAGAAAAAAAAGAGGTGACAGAAAATTAAGTTAATCTTACATTTGTGTTACTTTCATTTGAGTGTCTGTAAAGAAATGTGTATTTTTCTGTAGAAAGCAGAGTATTGTACATGCAAATATATATTAACCTTAAACATTTTTGCTATACAAGAATAGGACCATCCCCAAATTTGTTGGATGTGAACTTTGGAACATATTCATGTAAATATGATGATAGCAGTATTCTCAGGAGTAATTTTTAGCTGACAACCAATTTTGTTTCAGTAGCACACATTTATCACATTACTTGGTTCACTTAACTGAGCCATGCACTTAATTAACTCGCAGTAGTTGAGAATTTATGACTTAACATAACATTTTTGTAATTGCAGGAGTTGGAAGTACTGATGATGCAGAACCGCAAATATTGTGCAGAGATAGCACATGCTGTCTCATCCAAGAAGAGGAAAGCTATCGTTGAACGAGCACAGCAGTTGTCTATTAGAGTGACAAATGCTAATGCTCGTCTACGTAGTGAGGAGAATGAGTAACTCAGCTTCTGTGATGCTTGTTATAATAAAATTGTACAGAAAACTCTCAAATTTCTTTTCTTGTCAAATTTTACTTCTTATTGGAACATCTTTGGAGTAACAAAAGGGAGCAGGGTTGACACATCTGGGCAGCCCAGAATAATCCTCACTGCCATGATTTTTGTGCATCAATTTATTTGTTGATGTGCTGCAAAAGAACTAAGAACAGGCAGTTACGTATACAAAAAAAATCACTTCCAATTTGTTCAGTATTGTAATGATACATTTTGGAACAAACTCCACATCTCTTACATGCCTACGTGGCCAAGAGAAAAATTAAGGTAAGGGTTCGGCAATGGGACTTCCAACAATTTACTACTAAACGTACAGTGACAATCTGCAGCACATTAAGTACAAAAGTTTACATACACAAAAGCAATAGTCTTATTGGTAACTTTAGTAAGATTAGTACAGTCTGACAGTAAAATCAGAGTTCTTTAAATAGTGAAATCCTCTTTGTGCTAATCAATGAGCAACAGTATTTTAAATACTGGATTCAAAAGATCAAACCCAGAAGTTAACCGAAACTGTCTAGCGGTGGTTTGGCTATGTCATAATTTTTATCTTTCATGCCAATATTGCAACATCCATGACAGTTTTACAGTGTAAAGCAAGCACTGTTTAAACTCGGCAGTGACCCGCAAAAGGTAGGCTTCATCTTAGTATTATATTTCCACTACAGCTGACTAGTCCATATGCATGACAAAATGGTGTGTCCAACTTGGAATAGTATGTCTGCATTAAGAGGGCTACATACAGAATATAATTTTCTGTATTTGATGCATTTAGAAAAATTGAACACAGTGCAAAGTTGTCCAAAACCTCTAGAAAGTAATTGCTCCCATTGTTTTTGGTCCAGGGAAAACAATTTTCTACTTGAGTATACAGAAAACACTCGTACAAGCATCATTTTTTTTGTCTACCCTGAAATAGTACAAAAACTCTTAGTACAATGTATGTCTAGAGTGTTTCTTACTGTTTTGGCTTGAATGTTTTGATTTTTAATTTGCCACTGTTTTCTTTGACCTTGTTTCCTTGCAAAAAAAAATATGCAGCACTTACAATTTTGGCCTCATGAGTGGTCATAAATAACCTGTGGAATAGCTTTACTCAAGGTGTCCACGGCATGCAATTGAAAATTAAGTTAATAATCCTTAAATGATACCTGCACTTGTGTTAATAGGTGGTCAAAAACAGCATTGTCGATGATTCTTGCAAGAACTGCCAGAGAGATGTTACTGTCACAGTTAAAATACACTTTCTAATTTGTATTGTTTTACAGAGTTTATTGCCATAAAGTAATTAATATCAATGTATAAATTATTACGATAAATATACATTGTAATACATAAAAAAAATGGCTTATCTGATTTTTTATTTGAAGACAAAAAATTTAGCTTGTAACCACCTGAAAACAGCCAAACCTCATTAATACAAACCTGAAGGGACCTGAATTTTTGCACTTTGTAATGATGAGGTTTGTGTCAACAGTTATTTTCAAAAACTCAAAAAGTTCTGTAAATATATTTTCAGGATTTTTAGTTCCAAAATACAAACTTGCACACCACTAAAATAGCTTCTTTTAACCACTGAACATGACATTACTGTTCTTTACGTATAAGGGAACTTTTTATTGAGCATTCAAGTCTATATTTAATCTCATCTCATTCCAGGGGGAAAGAAAATCACTCTGTATTAATGACAACTTTGTATTAACGAGGTTCCACTGTATTGAAACAAGATCGAAAAAACCTTATAGAATATCAAACTTGTACACTAGAAATTCTTTTTAAAGTGGACTTGCACAGCTGTTAACAGTGCAGATTTGTGGAAGAAAGGATGAACACTTTTTGTACGCCATGCAAGGGATTCACCGTTACATATGCTTCTGCAATCTGACTACATATTTCTGCTTATTAAATCACAGTTTGGGTTACATATTTTGTGGGTTTTATATAGATACTCGAGTAGACTCAATTGCTATTAAAGGATTCTAATGTAATAAAAGCTATTTATGGAGAGATGAGAATATATTTTACATACAATTCTTGCCGTAAACTTCCTTCATTTTATACGACCCATATATTTCTCCTACACTTTGCAATTCGGTACACATATTCTTGTCTTTAGGAAGTTTCTTCAAACCTTCTAAAAAGTTAATGAAAAAAATTTGGCGAGGAAAAAATACACACACAAAATACTATTCTAGTAACTAACAAAGAATATACAACTAGAAAACTATACATATTACATCTAAATAATGGTAATATTACAACTAAATAATAGTATTTTATACATGCACTGAGAAACATTTAAGATTCCTTTACTTGCTATGTTTCTGCTTGTATGTTGCAGCAATCCCACACATTTAGGGCCTGAGAATGCTGGCAGTAAGGTCAAATCTTGTTCACTCCTCACTTGCTTCATCACCTCTACAAGATATTCAAACTAGCATGCTGCTTTCCCATCAGATTACCATGACTTTTTGAAACTAAACCTACATTTTTATGGCACATTATTAAAGATACAAGTAAGATACGGTTAAAGACAATGCTGAAGGTATAGTAAGTTATTACCAAACAAAGATTGTGTATATAAACACAATTCTGAAGATTGTACTGAAAATTTATCATCCGAAACAGATTCTGAGAATCCATTTTTGAGTCCAAAACTATTGTCCTTGGAGTTGATATGAAAACTTACCTGTACAAAATATCCAGCAATTTTTTTTGTTTAAATTTTAATCACATGCTTCCTACCAAGCACCCGCAGTGCATCCCTTAAGTGTTGTTTTCCAACATACTTTCAAGACCTGTGTTCCAAAACAATACAATTAACTTTCAAACTAAGCAATTACAGTCAATAAAACAGTATCTTACTAGTGATTATTGATCTTGCATGTCATCTGTAATGTTGGATTTTTTGTTAGAGCATATTTAATTTTATCAATAAGAGGGAAATAATATGGAAAACTTTTCTTACACTATTAATCCACATTTTGAACTTGACCTGTTGTGCAACAATGCGAGCATTGTTCCTGTCTGCAGCAAATCAATAGCCAGGAAAAATATTTTACATTGTTGCTAGCCTCAAGAACTATAAATTTTATCAAATGTATTCCATCATATCTTTTCTCTAGATATGACAACAGCTATTCAAGTATATCTTGTAACAATATACACTATAGTACAATAAGATATTGACAATAATAGGACTTCCCTTAAACGCGAACATAAATATGTCAGATCACTCAATGAGAACAAACTAAAAATTCCAGACCAAATAAATATTATAATAAACAATTATTGACAAGTGTAGCTACTAGACTGAACAGGTCAGACATCTAGAGAGCAAAGTTATCAACCAACCACATGATTTTACGAATGTGCAATTTGCTAGGGGAAAGTAGACTGGGTTAAGAGATTCAATCTAGGTAAATTTGTAGTTACAAGCTTGAGAATATACATATCAAACCTACGAATCAAGTACAGTCGGGCCCTGTAACTATGACAGTATTCTTGATTCCTGTCAAAAATTAAACATTTTTCAAAATGAAATTAAATGATAAAATTAAGATACCACAAGAAGGTATTTTAAATGAAAGCCATGGGGGAAAAACATGTGTGGGAAAAAAATGTATATAAATTAGGGTGCGTGCCTGCTGGGTAAGGCCACGCACAACACAGAGGCAAAGAAAGCAATGTGGTGACTTGTCTGTCCCTCCTTCCACTCATTTGCTTGCACTTACACTACATGCAGTTATTTGCAGAGGTGCCAAGTACTACGATTTGTCCGTAGTTTGTACAAATAATCAAATCGCTCACCATTACGCAATTATGATAGCCCCAGAAAAAGTTTGGCATTTTCAATTTAAATTTGCTTGTTTACCAATATGAATGCTTGTTATTGTTTACGTCACATCATCCACAGATGCAGCACGCTAGTTGCGGCAGCTGTTTGCCCGAAACCGTATCCGAGGTTTACCAACTTAACCAAGTTGTCATAGTTCAACAAAAATATGTTATGTGAATATTTAAATTCAAATAAAGAGTTTGAAACAGAAGAATTTTCAGAAATATCATTAAGAATATTAACAGTTGTGAACATGCTTACAATGTATCTCAACACGTGTTCTGAAAGCTTAGATACATGGTTGGCACATTTGTATCTGTACTTGTGTGCTTCACCTGCTGCTTACATCATAGCAACAAAGACAAGACAATAATAGCCAAGTAACTCACGTTTATATCCAAGCCAGTGCACCCTTTGTGACTAGCAGCAAGGTTCGTCAGCAAAGGCCAATGTTGCCTTGTGTCTCGTTGCTGCCCCATGGGTTGCTATTGTTTGTTTACTGTTTGGGTAGAGTTTCGTTTATTAAATGTCTCGTGGATACACTTCGACCCTTTTACATTACCGGCCACAACTTGGATTTAGATTTAACAAGTTAAGTGGGACCAAACCGAAACTGGCCAAGTGGAAGAAGGTGAAACTATGAAATTATATATTGGATGGCAGTGCAATAGCCAGACACTAAGGTGGTTATTTATCTACTTCATGGGATTCTCTCTCATTCTTAACATAGCTGAACTTGTAGACTTAACTACATCGTTATTCACTGTGAATTTTTTCAGTTTGATAAGTGAGTTTGTTAAGTGTTGTCCTTAAAATGGAATTTTGGCTTTAATGAGCCATTACACAAAAGCTATGCTGGATAAAAAATTTTATAACAGCAAAATTTAGTCACATTTTGTGTTTAAAAGAAGGAAAAAAAATTGGATACAAATATAGAAATAAAATGATGGTGATAACAGCACTCAAAAATTCTGGGAAACAATACCGGCTACTGATTAAATAAACTACAGAGTATCGTTGTAGAAAAAGTAAACCTGTCACGTGCGAGCGGACATCAGGCAACACAATTTGAAGGGACTAGACCACAAGGGAGGGTAGTGGCAGCAGCTGCCAGCAAGGCCACCCTCTTTCTCTGTCACGCAGTTGCCAGCATTGCTACTGGTCTGGGAGATTTTCCCAGGGCGTGACTCTGCAGACAAATACAAACTAATACGTAACACAGACTTCATGTTATCAAGATGAGGAGGCCTGACAACAATGTGGATATTACCTACGTTTTATTTTTATTTAAAAGTACATTTAATTTAACGACTGACTGTACCACACTTTCTTAATTTGCGTCCATAAAAAAAATAAATTAAGCATAAAAAGTGTTTTATTTTAACTTAGCTAAGTAAAAATGAGTGCCGCAATATTTACGTCCCTGTGATTGGGCTTGTTATTGCGTTAAATCCGGTTTGTGTGGTAAAAATGGGTATGACCGAGACTCTGAATTATTAGTGTCTATAATAGCTCCCTTGTACAGCAATACAATTGAATTTACTCCAAATAAAATATTTACTGCTGCGCTATGTGACAACACAAGACGGACTGCATGGTATCTAAAAAAAAAACTTAAAAAGAGTGTCAACTATTAGCACCAAACGTATAATTTATGATGCATGCAAAGGTTATTTCAGTGTATTGTGTACCTTATTACATGGTAAATATGAAATAAATAAGTTCTTTTACATTAAAAAGTTCTGATCAAATCTCAACATCGTTTTTTTTGTTCCACTGCATGGCCGCCCTGCCTGTATAAACAACTAAGCCATTAGTCGAGTGCAAGTCCCCTGTGATTGGCAGATAATTCGAGCAGTGGGTAGGGTTTTGCGAAATGTGTCAATAGATAGCAGCACTGCTATGGGCAGTCCCATGGTCACAAGAAACATATCAATAAGCCATTAAATTTGCCCAGTTTTGTAGCACTGAATTATTACTTTATGAGGTTGCAATTGGTACGAAAATATTTTGGAAGAATCATGTAAATGTTAAACTGCTTTTCTAGGTACCATCCCCATTATGGGAATACAGTCTAGCCCCGCGACGACATCGACTACTATGACAGTAACGCAACTAGGACAATGTTCTCAATCCCAGCCAAAAAAAAAAAAATTAAAATTATAATAATTTAAAAGGAATAAAATGGAAAAGTTAACATATTGCGAGCAGGAAAGATTATTTAAAATGCTGTAATGTTCATTAGAGTTCAGCAATAATTAGAGACCCGGAATTTTCGCAAATGCTAAGTAACGGTGACAAAATGTGAACGTCTCATAGAAAATGACAAATTCGCCGGGCGCGTCAGCCTGCTGCTCTGTCGCGTGGGCCGAGATCCTGTGTGTGGTTGACACGAAAAGGCTTGCCCGGATGCTCGCACAAAGGAGTACAATTAAGAATACACGTCTCTCCCTTCCGCCCTTAACCACCTTGTAAATAAACACAGCCAGCTTGCAACACGTGACATTTGATGGTGGGGGGGGGAGAGAAAATGAGGAAGGGTCTGATGCCAGGCGTTCCCAAAAAGCTTCCGCTCAATTAAGATGACGACACAGCTATTTGGAACAAGAACTGCGAATAAGAGGACGCATTGTCATTACTGTTTCCTGTGTCACACGTTTGCTGTTCTGAGTCATTCATCTTTATGCTCACACAGTCGGCCATACGTGTTTTTATCTTTTAGTTCAACGGCAATTTCAACATGTAATTTACTGTACACTACTTATAAACGTGCCATAAACTTGAGCGAAAAGCAGTAAATCCTTGCTGGCCGGCCATTGCATTGTTATTGTACACACCATCAGGAAGAGTGTGGGAACAAAAAATCCACGCGTGGTGGGCAGTGTGTGAAAACGGGCATGTAGCCTTAGCATTGCTTTTCAACAAACTGTCTTTTGTAGGTTTGGTAGCGCTCATGTAGGTCCAACACTTTTTCTGTTGGAACACTGCTGGAATAAAATCACAAACTTGTGACCTTGCTCAAAGTCAATGTGGAGATCTGCGTCCACTTCTGTTACTTATTGGCTTAGAACTTAACATTGTGCCACTGCTTAACACAGTTCACAACTGGCGCGCGAAAATAAAGTAACTACCAATGTTGGCGTCACACACGGCAAACACCAGCTTCACCTGCCCAACGGACAACTAAACAATTACATTCACCTGTCCAAGCTGATTTTTACATGTCTCGGGCAAGCGCACAAATTATTCAATGCGTGCCACAGTGTGAAAGTGCACACAGCATTATCATGACAGCATTCATGCAAAAAAAATGCTACACTCTTCAAAATTATTACTACATGTACTACGACAAAAGTAACACTACATTCACATCAACTCTTTGTCTTTTTGTGCTGGCGAGTTGTGTTTACATTTCAGTAATTTATTTTTATTTTATGATGCACACTAGAACACTGCGCTAGAATAACCTGCTGCACATTGCACAGTAGCGCATTTTGACGAAACAGCGAAACACTGTCTCTCGTACTCTGTCCGCCTCCACATTTTTTCGACTACCTCATTTCGTTAATCCGCAGCACGGCACCCGGCCAGCCGCGAAGTACATCACGAGAAAGGATCTAGGCTCACACGCTACGCAACGCCGCATATACATGCCGCGGCGCTTGCGCTCGCCGTTTAAAGTTTTGGAAACTTCGCAACTATTATAGGCTTGTCTGGTATCAATTTCGTCAGAAAAATTATGCCTATTAAATGAAATCATTATTACTTTCTTGAAAATTGTCTGTTTTAGGCTGGTGACCATTTACACAAATTTAGACAACAAAAAGTTTTTTGACTGGATTCAGTTTTTTGGACGTATTCCATTGCAATGACTGTGGCTTAGAGAAATATGCATACCGGGCATTGATATGATCTTTGAATGAACTGTGCAATGGGAGTGCATGACTGGATTAAGTTTCTTGGACGTACTCCATTGCAATGGAGTACGTCCAAGAAACTGAATCCAGTCATGCACTCCCATTGCACAGTTCTTTCAAAGATCATAAAATTTTTTTTAAGGGGAAGAAGTCGGGTAGTTTGGAAAGTACGACAACAACGCAACTACAACAAATTTCTCGGGAAAAGTGGCTTGTCATAGTAGCGAGGTTCGACTGTACTACAATTAATTTTCCTGGATTGCTTACAAAAACTTTTGATGCTGCATTATAGAGGTGTTTTTCCCCCCCCCCTTTTTTTTCGGACATAAGGAGAGGATATAATAGGCTTGTCTGGTATCAATTTCTTCAGAATTAATAAGCCTATTAACTGAAATAAAAAAAATGTCTGTTTTAAACCACAACCAGTTAAACAACCTAGACAAAAAAAATTGTATTAATTTTATTTTATAAATTTTTAGGGTCTTGAAAGGGTGGTTTGGCAACTACAACAGCAAAACTATGACAGATTTCTCGGGAACCATGACTTTTGTCATAGTAGCAAGGCTCGACTGTTAACTATAAAACTTCCTTACAGGGTACCAAAATGTATGTAACCACCTGACATGTTTAAGCAAAAGGTATCTTTTTATAGAACACCAATTTACAGACACTCAATGATTGACATAAAAGGAAGACTTAGGTGTTTTGTCCACAAGAACTGACACGTGCTACAAAACTTCCAAACTGTACTGGTATTTCATGTCTGAATTTTAAGTTTAACATTACAATTACATAAAAGTGTATCACAAAAATACATTAAGGTTTATAAATTACTTGAGACAAATTACAAAAAATTTGTACAACTACTCCAGACTAAAGTAAACATTTTTAGCATTATATTGACATTTGAGACTCCATACCACTAAGTGAACATAAGAACATCTACTGTATTATCAACATTCCATTCATGACAACCTGCAAACTACAATTTTAGAACATCAGTTGATCTTTCACGTGCTACTACTGTACTGTTCCTATATAAGACTTTTAAGGCTATTCAACTAGTCCCAAGTATTTTAATAACTGTTACTTAGGCACTGCTTACGTACTAAATACATAACAGCCTTATCTTACCATGAATAGAAAACATATACAATAGTACATGGAGCAGGCAACCAATTTATGCAATGCGGATATTCTGACTTTGTTGAAGATCCTGGTTGTTATGAAGGCCTTATTTATAAATACTTGCTGGTTATTGAAATATCACATCTACCAGATGGCACAAAATACAACATGGGTGCTATGCCTGGGCCAGACAGATCACCGTGATGTAGAAGGCGGTTCACTCTGCTCGTGGCAGATGTGAGCAGTCATTTCCTTCAGTGGCTCCAGTTCTTTGCTACTGACCAGGTCAAACTCTTGCACAAAGTAGTAGAAGTGTTTGTAGCATGTATTCACATGAGGCTCCTGCAATGGCATGAAACAACTGGCTAATAATGTATACTCTTAGTTTCGTATAACTTCAGTAATATTGTGAAGTTCTGAGGATGTTTACTTCTTTTAAGTACTGTAGGTGTTTGATTTAATGTCAGTTGAAATATTTTGATCTTAAAATGAACATCAGGTGCCCATGCTACCATATGTATAGAAAATATTACTTTGTATTGTACTGTACTATTGTGGATATACACAATTGCAGTATTATGTCATTCCAGAAATCTTAAAATGAAACTAAGAAAAAACAAGCAAATGAAAAATATGAGAAAACAAGCCCAGTTTGACTGTAGTCAACACATCCATAAACCAAAACAGAACATGAAGGACTCCATAATGAATTAGTCAACAAAAAAAAGTTGAAATACAAAACAAAATAAATAATAATCTGTATAACTTAGGAGACCACAACTAAGATTGCACAGACAATACCGCGACAAAGACAATAATGGACACAATACAGAATAACGACGACGACATCACAGATAACAGTAGACTACACAACGATAAAGACACAAAAGAACCCAGTAGATTTCTGACGACCGGCTTATTTTTGGATTTTTATTTTATTTTCCTTTATTTATTGTTGACTAATTTCTTATGGGATCTTTCATGTTCTGTTGTTTTGGTAGGTGGATGTGCTGACAACAAACTGGGCTTGTTATCTCTCTCTCTTTTTTTTTTTTTTTTTCGTTTGCTTGTTTTTTCTTAGTCTCATTCTAAGTTTTCTGGGACGACATAATATTGCATGGTGTATTTCCACCATCGTATAGTGCGTTATTATGTTCCATTGGAATAAACACTCAAAGATATTACTTTGTACATTCACATTACATAATGTTAGAAATAAATTAATATTACCCAAAATATAGTTAATAACAGCTAGTTGTTGGAAATTATATATCTTTATTAATTGGAAATGATATATCTTTAATTACCAAAACCAAAGATATCTTTATGAATAAAATAATACATCCGTCCTCTTTCACGGGCTGACATGATACAATTACTTACTGCAACAAAATATGAAAAAGCTGACTACACCACAGTCAGATGTGTTTGTGAATTAGCTAGATGTGTTGCATTTAGTGTACAGTGATCTCTCAGTTTAAGGTCTTCCAGTTTAAAGATTCTTTCACTTTAAGACCCTGTGTCACACAACTTTAAACCATGACTTGCAGACAGTCCAGACTTGAACGATCGCATCGACACTATGCCATTTAAGTCATTTCTGTTTGAATAATCCAGGAGTTAAAGCGTTAACAGGCAGTTCTATTTTTTAACTTGTCTGAAATTATGATTTTTTAATGATAAAAATGACGTTGAAAAACATTGTTTTACAACTATTTTAGTATGCATTTTCCCATAAGTTGAGTACTTCAAAGTAAAAAAAAATTTATGGGGAAGTAGAGTCATTAACAAGAAACTTTGCCGCTTTGTCCCCCATTGTTACAGCAGAAAATTTCGAGTAATCTTTCAAGTACGAAGACGCTGCACACTTGCTGCAAGCTGGCACAGTGGCCGGGCGTAGTTGTGAGCCAAACAGCTAACGAAGAAGGGAGGCAAGGAAATGATGAGTCGTGTTACATGATCTTGGCAGCTGGACGAAAGAGTAAGATAACCAAGAGATAAGCGCTCCTGCTGTGAGCCTTTCTAAGTGTAAATCGAGATGTTCCAAACAGTTTATTTATTTATTTTATAACGTACAAATTCAGTCTCAGTCTGGTTTACAATTGGTACGTAGTTAGAAACTATTAACATTACTGAACAAATATTAATTATGGATATTACAATACTATCACAAAAATTTGCATGAAACTTATAATTGTAAGCATTATCAGGTTTTAAAATATAATTGTAACATCATGTTAAACAAATAATTACTATCATTGCCACATTTTGAATAAAACAAATACTAAACTAAACATAGGGGGAAAAAAATATAAAAAAATTTCAAGAAAAAAAATTGTATTGGCTTTCGTAATCATTGTCTATTGTAACTGGCTCTGTAGCAGAAAGGACATATATTTCTCCCTGAAAGTGTGGTGCAAAAGATTTCTTAATTCTCCCGGTAGGTTATTCCAAGCCTTGCTGGCCATATACTTCGAATATAGAGGTAGTTGAAAAGAATTTTTATTTCCTGTGTCGTGATTATGTACTGAGATAAAATTAATGAGTCTTTCCGATAATTATGTTGGCACCGGGGTATCTATAATTTTTTTTTTAAATTGAGTATTGAAATGATATAATCTTCTATTTCCCATGTTAAGCCATTTATAATTGAAAAGTGCTTTCGTGACATGATCTCGCTATTTACGGTTAAAATAATATCTCAAACATGTGTTCTGTACCTTCTGTTTACGATGTTGTTGTATTTTGCTAATATTAACAAACAAGCCGGCACAGTAGTTAAAGACTGATAGTACTAATGCATCGCACAAATATAGTTTTATTTCAGTTGTTAAAATATTCTTAAGTCTGTAAAGATGCTTCAAACGGAAGCAGGCCGACTGGATATTTCCCGATATTTGTTTATCCCAGGATAGATTCTTGTCGAATATAACTCCTAAGTTTTTACAGGAATTCTTTGCCGGTATTATTTCCCCATATACTGATGCATCTTTGTGGCAGTTAATTTTCTTTAATATTATGTGTGATCCAAATATCACGTATGAGCATTTTTTTGGGTTGAGTTTCAGGTAGTTTATTTCGCACCATTCCGATGTATTTTGTAAATCACTGTTTATCTCCAAGATTTTCTCGTCTATTTCATCAACACGACACAATTGAATTTATGTACAGTGAAAAAAACAAAGGTCCGAGAATTGATCACTGTGGGATATCTATATAAAATATAATCTATGTAATTATTTGTTTTTCAGTTAACATTTATAATTATGCATGCATCGTAAACGTAGCTGATACAATTGTATAGCGTTCTTCAATTACACCTGTAATTTGATATAAATAATATAGATTTACGAAACTGTTTAGATCTTGTGCATATATTCTTTGTTATAAATTTATATTTCCTTCACAACGATGGGTTACTTTGCTAAATTTTGCGGCAACTTTACACCACATATTTTGGTTTTAATTGAAAGTTTGTGCCTTCCTGCAATAATGATAACTTTACAAGTGATGTATCAATGACAAAGAATAATTTAGTGTAAAAAGTATCTTTCAATTTTCTTGTGTAATACAATTATTTGGGTCACAATTCCATTTTTGTTAAAGTGTTTTTGCATGTTTAAAAGAAAATTTAATAGTAATTTATGTTTGAACTGTAACGTTTTACAACTCGTGTGTACTAATTAGTGTATGTACAACTGTGATGTATAGTACCGGTATTAAATCTCAGGGTGTTTTGTTTGGTTATTTGTGTGGGTGGTATAAAGTGTGAGGTGTTAATCATGGTGACAACTGATTATAGGACACTCATAAACTCTACTGTAAACTACTACCACACAAAACATAAATTC
>PNEQ01108010.1:0-20328 GCA_003012365.1 Medauroidea extradentata
CCTCTCACGCTTTTCCTAGATGAGATACAGTTACGCTACCACTGACTTATTTATGTGTTTAATCGTAACGGAATTCGCTATATAATATTTAATCCACTAAACTACATAGCCTGAAACGTGCAGCGATTTTAATATTTAAACTATCGATTTAATACGTTTTTTATAACGAAAATAGTTTTTTCGTCTTATAGCGAGTTAGCCGTCTTCAAAATCTGTATTACAATTCTTGTTTGAAAGTTAAATCATGAAAACTGAATGCGTAAAGCGACTTTCAATTTTACATTGAAATCCCTATCTCTCCCACACTGAACATATGGATCGAGCCGGCCCTTAATGTAAGCGTGCTACATCGCTTATTGGCTGCATGAGAGTCAAGGCACACCACACCTCCTCTGAATGTTGTGGAAAATTCCCTGTTGGTCAGTCATCATTCTGAAGTGTTAGTCTATAACCGATACAGACGGTAAATGGTAAAAATAATATGTGTAATGTGCTTCCCAAACCCGGTGTCGTCTAGCAATATTTCTGACGGATGTTATTTTTCGGCACCACTTGTAAACGAATTAGTGCATTATGACAGGGCAACTGATTTTTGGTGAAAATATTTTTAAGCCAACTTGTTCCAGTGCTGTACATCTGTAACTCTGTTTTATGGTGAATGATAAGGTGCGTTAACTATAGGCGGTTCGGGATAAAGTGAGCAGTCAAAAAAACTCTGTTAAAGTTCTATTTTCAGCCAATTAGTATATTTCCGCGCGTAATAGCTAACGACAGGAAATGTCTAACCTCTCTGGACACGTCACTTGATGTTTGCGATTGTAAGATAAATTGTGCAGTCGAACCTATATTGGTTGAAGAAAAAAAAAGTTTATTAAATACATGAAATACAGTTATGTCGATTTCGATTGATTTGTTTCAGTATAGTTGTATTTAAATACGAAATTACACGAAACTATATTGCGTAACTTTGCTGCCAACCATAGAAGCAGTAAAGGAACTATAGTTAATTTTGAATTGTATGCAGCAGCTAGTGATATTTTCCAAAGGTTAAATTTTTAGTGCTCACTTTATCTCGAACGACCTACATCAGAGTCTTGGTGAGCGAGTGAGGAGATTTTGGTCAGCGTTTAAAATCGAGGTCATTAGCACTGGTGAGGGATGCCATGATGTGATTATCATATGCAGAGCCGGAATGAAGGGACGGGTTAAACGGGAGATCCCGAGAAAACCCGCCGACCAGCGGCGTCGACAAACCCCGCCGGGAATCGAACCCGGATCGCCTTGGTGGGAGGCGAGAGGTCTGACCCCCGGGCCTCGTCAGAGGCTTAGTGTTTTACCATCAAATTACAGACGTTTGGTGTCTTATTAATCTTGCTCTCATTGGCACAATCAAACGAGTGATTCCTCTGCATAATGTCGCACTGCCAATAACTACCGAGCATAGCTACAGTTGAGTACATATCTCCATGAAACAAGTTGGTAAAAAATTCTTTCTCACCAAAAATTAATGTCTCAAGGTATGCCCATTTGCTGTGTCAAAGTGTGATGTAACTACTCAAAATACTAACGATAATCAATTGCAAACCAAACCTCCAAGCGTGCTGAAAGTAAGCTGAAACCTAGCAAGCAGTGAAGTTATCCCGCGATAAATCCCCATCTGCATTTCTACTTGTTGGGAAATAAATTTACCCTATATTGCTGGCCAGTGGCGCCACATAGCTGTTCGAGTTCGCTACACATGCGCGGTCGTTCTGCTTGTGCATTGGCACGTCGCTAAAATATTAATGAATAAAATACATCTTACATTTATTTAACGTCATATTACAATATATGTTAGATCGCATTTAGTTCGTTAACCCAGGAATATGAATGCAGGACCAAGTTTTGTTCAATTTAGTAAACTGGCAAAGCACTTTGAAAAATAGTCGAACAAGTTATATTTGTCAGATTTTTAAATGTTTGTTGCAATGAGAGTTTACAACTAGAATTTATTGGTTTGTGGAAATACGACATCGCTACTGTTTTGCTGATCAAACTTGTGTTGAACGTTTTTTTTTGTACTTCATATTTCAACACAAGTTTGATCAGCAAATCACGAGCAATGTCATACCAATAAATTGTAAGTTATATTTAAGGGTCTGAGCATTATTTTTTTTGTTTTTTTTTTTTTTGTTTTTTTTAGAAATATGTTTATGAGGGTGGCAAATTAAAGGTGGGGGTGAAAAGGTGGAGATGAAATCGACCGAGTATAAATATTCCACATGGTTTTAATCCTCTAGTAGTTTTTTTTTCTGGACGTGAAAACAGTAAGTGCGTGGGCTGGGTAAAGGCAACAAGATAGTAGGGGTCGTTATTGTTAATGTTAGCTCTGTTTTGTTTTTCCTTTTTCCATTTTAATGGCGGAAGTCGAGCCAGCGATCCCCCTCGTTACACTCAGCTGATCCCTAATGTAAACACCACGCGTCGTACTCTAACCTCAAATATTACAGATACGCCCTTGTGGCAACGAGTTATATGTTTCATTAAGAAAACCAGACACAATGTTTGCACCAAACCCGAACAGAAAGCGCGCTGACGTTTCTGTTTGTTTACACGTCAGTCTTCCTCCTGATTTGCTACTCGGATTCGCCCCGACGCCTCTGCCCTCCTCAAACACCGTAAAATCGGAGGAGGTCCAAATTGAGCCGCGGAGTGAGTGGTACATAAAGTAAACCTCTAACTAGGTACTATTTGCACAGTAAGGTCGGGCCTGGTATTCCTCGCGAGGCGTCGCTTGACAGCCGGTATTGTCAGTCGTGGTCGTGCCTTGGAGTTGAGACCTCCCACTGTGTCGCGCCGTCTTCAGAGCGCCGCCCTCTTTCTGACGTCACTGGAAGCTGATGGCGTGGTCCGCCATGACAGTTGCGGTTCTCATACTGCTAGTCCTGCGTGCAGGTACTCATCACCTTTTACTAGCTCCACGAAGAGATTTCTGCATCAATTTGTTTCAGTGTCTAATGTGCACATCTGATTAATGGTCAGTGATTGGATATTTGGACTCCAGCTTGTCTTCGGGTTCTATTGGAAAATCACAATATGGTGTCACAATTACCTTATTTTGATATTTAGTGCAGCTAAAATAGAAACGTGGCAATAACCACGAATCTTAGTTGTTATTGGCAGCATGTCTTGCGCAGTGAAGTCTCTCATTTGATGGTGTCAGTCACAATACGGTTACTGGAAACCTCACGTCTATGATTTGTAGGTATAACCCTAAGATACTGCGACTTAAAAACAGCCAATCAAAGACCATGAATGAGAGCTGCAGATGTGCAAGTAAGGCATTGAAACAAGTTGATGCAGAATTTTTCTCACCAAGTATAAGTGGCCCCATTTATGTGCGTAGGGTCCCCCATTGTCCATCACTAGAGATGATGGTTTATCGCGGGAAAACACCACTGTTTGCTGGGTTTCAACACACGTTCAGCTTACTAGAACATTACTGGCTTTAGCTTGTACTTGGGGCTGTTACCCTATTTGACTGAGCCAATAAGAAACCCGATATCGTAAAATTTGATGCTTGCTATTGGTCTGCAGATAGTTACATTGGTGTCAGAAGTATATCACCGAATCATGTATGTTACAAGAAACTACAGAGTTTTCGATGGTACGTTGGCACAAAACATTTTCGCGATATAACATTATCTCTAGAAATTACACATAGTAATTGAAAACCAACATATGTGATTGGTCTCTTTTAGATAGGGTAAACCTACCTTACTTCCCGTGATACTAAGGCTTTTTTACTCAGTACCATAAATATGTTAAACAGTTTACTTGTGATCATATATATTTTATACATTGGTCATTTTTTCGTGAAACTACGCATGCCTGGTAACCTAGTAAACTAGGTGTACGGATCATTCCAAATTTTGTGAAACTTGCAGTGTGGTTTGCGATATTAAGGTGCATCACTATCACGCTATATGGTCGGTTTAACATACTTTTTTTTTGTGCCTGTTCACTACCGAGGTAACGTAACACTTATTGGCCTGGTCACACAGGAACAGACATTGCACAAAGGAACGTGACCAATTGTTAAAGCACAGCTGCAGGCGTGTTCTTAAAATGCATAACTCTATTACGCACTTTTTTTTTTCGCCAAAAATGTGCGGCCTATATAATTGAAGGACATGGGGAGAAGCAATGGTAACCCACAATGTATCGCAACTGAGTTATGAACATATAAACATAAGGTTCAATTTAACAAAGGAACTTAATTTAAATCATGTCATTGTTTAGTAATTATTTTTAAGTTACTATAGTAGCCTATACAACCGATGAAAAGCAAGCAACTATACAATAATAATAATTATATATTACTATTGAAATGGTATAATAAGCTTCTAAAGTATGGCCTGCAATGGAATTATTAGCGCATTGTGCTGCCATACGTGGTCATATTGCTTAATCTATTATATCGTAATGTCCAGTATGAGATTACCATTGTGTTTATACATAAAACTCAAATATTTTTAAAAATGTGGTTTATCATTGTTTTCCTCCATACCTTTAAATTTAAGACAGTAAAATTTCTCAAGATAAATGGCGTGCAGGTTAGACTTCATTGCACTATTCATTCTAGAGTCTCAGTTGTCTGTCAATTGTTTGTAGTTCCAATAAACACCCAGTTCCACTCCAGACGAGGCAGGACGGTAATCGTTCATTGTTTACGTACCATTTCCGTATTGACTCCATGTTCTCGAGGATATGTCTAAATAATTTTAATTCAATATTTAGAGACCGGAAAAATTCGCCTATTTTCGGTTACAAGCAAGGACTAAAACAACTGCAACTAACAAAATTTTTAGTATTTTATTAACATTTTTTTCCCACCGAGCGTTTCTTTTCTACGCCAACAAATCGTTTATATGAATAAAATCTATGCAATTGCAATTTTGGACTATAGTATGATAGTTTAGGTGAATAATAATTTTCTGCGTCAATATAGTTGGTTATGATTATTTCAATAATAATTTATATAAGCCTATGCAAGTGGTCGCTCCATTATTTATTCTCTGCAGGCCTATTATACAGGCTGTCCAGAATAACCACATCACGCGAATCCTGAGGAAAAATTAAGACGAAAATGTAATTGGTAAAATGTTGTAGGGACAATATTTTACGTGCACAATGTGGCAACACTGCACGAAGGAAGTACTCTCTTGCTCTTCGCGTCTAGGTGTAATTTTATGTATGTTACGTCAAGTAAACGTAGAATCATGCTTGAACTGCGCGAGATTTTAATATGCAGGTCATAACAGCAGTAGCAAGATTAGTAAGAACTCTGTGGAGCGCAAGATGTGACTAACTACAGTGCTATGTTGCCACATTGTGAAGGTAAAATGTCATCATACCATATTTTTCCACATTAATATTTTCGTCTACAGTTTAGCCCAGTATTCGCGTTGCGTGTTTATTATGCGTTTGTTTCTGGAGATCTTGTATAATCCAGTCATTCTCCTGATAACGTTCTATTTCGTACTTCATTTATAATATTTTACGGATTTACAAAGGTAAAGGACTTAAAGAATTACCTGAAAGTAGTTGTCACACAGGAATATTTTTGGCATCTTTTGACAACTTAATTGACATTATAGAAATAACATAGATATTTATCATTACATAAACAATAACTCAATATTTTAATACCTTACAGCAAATGTACGCCTATTCTCAATAACAATTATAGCGCAGCCCGCGAACATCGACCAGCGAATATTGCGAAAGGTCAGGTGACCCTACAGGCCAAAGCGACAATGAAGCGGCGGGGAACGGGAGATCCCAGAAGAAATCCACCCACCAGCGACATCGTCCAGGAAGAAATCACACATGCGAAAATTCGAGGACCGACCCCAAAAATATAACTTAACCTCAATCATGAATACGACGATAAACTATTTTTTTTTATTTTTGCAACTTGTTGCTATGAGCAACTCTTGCAAATTGAACTATCTAAATGTGGCTAGGGTTGTTAAAAATCTTTAACAGCTATTATTTATTCTTTAATGAAAGCTTGAAAATGTTTCATAAAACTGAATTTGTTACTATTTTGCAAGTAAGTCTGCATGGAGGTGACTTGATAAAGTTTGCGCGGAGGTTACAAAAAGCTCTTAATATTTCCACTAAATTCGAAGATTTGAGGATAGGGTTCTCAAAATTTGATTTATTAAAGCTGTCTTATCCTAGCTCACTGTGTGAGTAAAACATTAGTCGACAATTCAGTTCATGTTTATGTAATATGCTCGGAGTTGACAGGTGATGAATGACACATTACAAATGTAAGAATTGACTTTAGCTAACACCGTAAATCTGTACTAACAGTGAAAGCAAAATTCACTGACATCTTGATAACGCCATACTTTGTAAAGAAAGCCATTTCTACTGACAACATTGCAAATATAAGATAGTTTCAAACTTAAGATAAATGTGTGCACTGATGTGACTTAATAGTTAGGGACAATGTTTATTTTACAAATTTTAGGTAAGAGTGCTTTTAAAAATATACAAATTGTGTTACATACGTTTGACTGCTGACTACAAATGAAAATGTTATTGTTATAGAAAATATACAATTTTAATATTGTATTTGACAAGAATTATGATAGTGAACAAGATCAGGGACAGTGCAAGGATGTGACATTTCATTAAAAGCAGTAATCTTTAAATTTTATGAAAAATATATTTTATGAGTGTTAATGTATACCCTAATGAGGAATGATCCTGCAAATACGCTAAGTATGGTTGAAGTTTATATATAGTTCTTATGTTCCGGTATCCAAGAACGGGCACTAAAAAGTAAGTTTTCAGGAGAATAACCCAATTACGACTAACTATACGTACCCAAGCATATCATAATGAAAGCAGATTTTATCCTTCTAAATTTCCATCGTGGAAAATGTTCTCAAGATGTTCGATTCTAAGACATCTGACTTGAACAAACAGTGCAAAGTCTACATTAAAATTTACAGACTGCCAATTCACCTACAGGCCTAACATGTACTAGTAGAATAATTTCGCGTGTTAAATGTTTTTGATGGTTGGAATCCACAGCCCTGTGTACACTGTGTCTTCAACTACCAGTTAAATTGTCTGCTGCTCCAGTGAGTGGCCAGTTTTACCTCTGACAATGCAGCATGAGTCAGTGAGTGTTTTCATATAGGTTTATCATCAGTAGGGACCAGAACAGTTCGCATTTTCTTTTAGGTACAAGTTAGAATTCCATCAATGTAAGTTCGTGCTACTTTCACAATTGGCCGTTGACTTATTTGTCACCGTCTTGAAGTCGAAGAGCCAATAATAACAATATAACTAAATTCAGGTCCATTTCACTGTTCCAACAAGCAGCTAATGATCAGCTGTATGCCTGCTTGAGAGCACATATGTTCTTGGAGGCTAGCCTACACGTCAATGAACCAGCGAATTTTTCCGGTCTCTAGTCATCAGTTCCGAGTCCTCAAGGACGAGTTTAATAAGTAGTGACCAATCGCAGAGGTAACACACACATACACGAGTCCCTTCAAATTAATTCGGTAAATTTCCGGGCCTCTACTAATGTATATTTGATAGGGAACTGAAACATTAGCGTTTTCTTTTTGACATAAGCTGGACTTCAAACAAATGTAAGTTCTTGATAGTTTCCCAATTGATCTTCTATTTATTTGGTATTTCCCTGGAAGGCGCTAACCCAATAACAAACAAGCAACAAAATTCAGACCTTATAATAATATGATATCTAGGGCCCGGTAGTTTTCGCGATAATATTTTTACAGCACTTTGGTCAGTGATTGGTTGCCTTAACATACGACGTCTGGAGGTAAAACCCACAAATCACAGACGTGTTGTGTCACAGTTATCCATGTGCTGATTGGCACAGTCAAATGAATAATAACGCTGCACAAAAACACTCTGCCAATAACCATGATGTTGAGCAGCAGGTGTGGACGTAAGACACTGAAACAAAGTGGGGCAAAAATCGTTTCACGAAAACTACTGGACCCTAATGATATCACTCGGATCATGAAATTCCCGCGATGAAAATTATTCCCCTTCCCCCTCGCCCTTCTTCTCCCTTCCTCTCATAATCTTGTTTAACAACAGCAAGAGTGGGAACAGTTGGCGGAACAACATGCTCATCGTAGAGTGCCCGAAATAGTCGAAGTTGAGAGTGCATTTAGGTTCAGTTAGCAAGGCTCAATATTTCGTGGATATCCCTGGAACAAATTAGGAACTTTGAACTAAGTGTCTTTAAGGGGATGTAATTAGGCTGAAATATTTTTCTTTACTTTAGAATACGAACAAATACAGTTGTATGTTTTTATGCATGCCAAAACTATTTATTTTGTATGTGATCTTTGAAAGAGTTGTGTAATGGGAGTGCATGATTGGCTTTATTTGTTTGGACATGCTCCATTGCGTTGTAGATGTCTGTCAAAGAAGACTACAGAGAATAGAAACACATAAACATAAGCAGGGTAGGCTGCTTTAATCAACAGGATGTAACACAACAAAAGATTCCAAAATTGTAATTGGGTCAAATAAAACAAGGAGAGCGAAAAAGAAAATAAAAAGAAGAAAACCAGACACTACCAAGGCAGACAACCCAGGTTTGCGACCTGCTTTGGCAAAGGGACAAAAAAAAAAAAAAGAACCACAAAGTAAAATAAAAATACGACACAATGATGAGACGAAACAAAGCGTTACGTCGTATTTTTATTTTACTTTGTGGTTCTTTTTTCCTGTTCGTCCCTTTGCCAAAGCAGGCCGCAAACCTGGGTTGTCTGCCTTGGTAGTGTCTGGTTTTCTTCTTTTTATTTTCTTTTTCACTGTCCTTGTTTTATTTGACCCAATTACAATTTTAGAATTTTTTGTTGTGTTACATTGTGTTGAGTAAAGCATACTATGCTTATGTTAACACGTTTCTATTCTCTGTAGTTTACTTTGACAGACATCTATAACGCAATGGTGCATGTCCAAAATATCCTGTCGATTTTTTAAAATAGTTAAAACTAATTTCATGCAAACTTTATCATTTGGTAAAACTTCACTTAACATTTTTAGCAACCATTTCTAGAAAAACTTTCATTTTTCTTTTTTGTAAGGTACAAACAGTCCTTGCCGAGAAATGGAATGCGGCAGCAAACATGAAGGGATTGATAGAAGATGTTAAGAACGTAACACAGGCGTACTAGTGAATCATTGTGGAATTTTTTTGTCCACAGAACATGTAGGTTTCCTAGGCGATTTCCTCCGATGCTATCGTAAGAAATGTTGCAATGATCAATATGAAGTTATTCGGAATCAGCCAAGTACATGTCTTAAGTCACTGATTATTTGTTAGAAGAATTATGCACCTTCTTGTTTTAGTACCTTGAATGCACATCTGGAAGTCTGCTCCATGACCAATGATTGCATGTTATTAATTCTCACCGTCTTATGGTTTTACCAGCAAATCACTACAGACGCTTACGAAAATTCACGAGGGTAGGGTAGGTCAGTTAAAATTTCAAGCTTTTGGTGTTTGAAATATTACCCCAGGTAAGTTTACCCGTGTTCGGAATTTCAACTGATGGCCTCCCGGTCAACTACTACTAAAATTATATTTGATTACAAACATAGATGGTGAAATTTTACGAATCCAATGACCTGCATGTTAGAAACAAATGTCGTATGCATACTCAAGTCTCGACCATTCTGCTAGCTGCTACTCAGTGGAACACAAGACAAATAACGAATAGACAGGGCTTGAGTATTCATAGGCTATTTGATTCTAATATGCAGGTCACTGAATTCGTGAAATTTCACCATCTCTATTAATGAAATAGTAACGCCGATATAGCTGGTCTTTGGCGCCGTGGTGCCAACCCTGTGTGATAGTGCGGTGGACGTGTAGTTATGTGTAGAGACGGGAAAAATTCTCGTGTTCCCTGACATGTAGGCTAGCCTCCAAGAACATGTGTGTATTCAAGCAGACATTATCTGCTCACTGGCTGCTCGATGACGCAGTGATATGGGCCTGCATTTAGTTGCTTCTGTGCTATTGGCTAAGCGTCTTCCGGGAAGTGTCAGATAAGTCACGGGCCAATTGCGAAAGTGGCACGAACTTACAGTTGCTGGAATTCTAGCTTGGGGACGAAACAAAACGCGAACTTTTCAGGTCCCTAGTTATGCGGTGGTGTTTGTGGTTGTCGGCAGTGGCGGGACTCAAGTGCTACCAGTCGACATGCCTGGACGTGGACTTGGCGAGCTGCGAGCACGACGACCGCGTAGAACTGCGAGACTGCACGTCGCAGGCTCTGCGGCGTGTCTTCGGCCGTGGTCGCCCCTCCTCCACCGCCGCTGGTCGCATGACGTGCGTCACGCACGGCGCCAGGACTCCTCTGCATCCTGGTACGAAAGATTTTAGTAGTGGCGATGTGTAACAAACTTAAGAGGGCGTGGTACATAATTCAATGCTAAAACCATTAATCTTTAACTGTAGGTTTCTTGAAGCCAATTTGTGAAAATTAAACAATAGCAACCCTAGACAATAGTTTTAGCCAACGTTTTAAACAAAATTGTTTCCAGTGTTACGAAATTCTGAGGCACAATCTCTGACGCCGGAACCTCGTGCATTTAATTGCGGTGCAAGAGATCACGCGTAACGAATTAGTAATTCTGGATAAATATTTACTCATAAAGTTGGCAAATACCATTATCAAGGATTGTCATTGAGTATTTGATCCATATTGACTTCGAAGAAAGCGTAGGAATCAATTGATGTTTTCAACGTTTATTTATTTTATCTACCACGCACTCTTAACGATTTTTTTTTTGGATACTCACTATTGCTTGCGGCAGGGAGGGATGTAGGCTTTCCTTCGCCCGAGGCAATAGTTGTTATTTGCTCCCCTCTCCCTCTTTCCCCTCCCACACTTCTTTCCCTCCTCCTTTTTCCATCGGTCCATCCAACCCAACAGTAACAAATAGGACCACGATTTTGTTGCGAAAATATTTTTTCCTCAGCTTGTTTCAGTGTCTCACGTGCATATCGGCAGCTTGTCTTTACTGTGACGCGCTTCCCATTTGACTGCACCAATCAAAATAAGATTATTGTGACTACGTGCGTGTGTAATTTGCCAATGCAAGTGAGAGTAAAATCATTCAATCACAGACGATATAGCCAAGAAGCAGACGTACGCATGACGCAATGAAACCAAGTGTTGCAAAAATCTTTTCGCCATAAAATCGTGGCTATATATCTTGCATACGTTGTTTTGCGCTCGTGTAAATAACAGTATAATATTTTAGTAGAAATACATAAAACCTGTTCTTACTAAATTTATTTGCTTGGACATACTCCATTGCGAAATAAATGACTGTCAAAAAAAAACACAAGAAAACTTCAATAAGCAGAGTATGCTTTAGTCATCAGGATACATAAAGCATTCTCTTCTTATTGTTGTTTTCCTGTCTTATTTTTGGTTTTCGTTTGACAGTCATTTATTTCGCAATGAAGTATGTCCAAGCAAATAAATCCAGTCATTCACTCACATTGCACAGTTATTTCAAATATCTGTACTTACTAGCTACCATTAGCAGTGTTTAAGTGTGCATTCTAATTATAAATACTGTATTTATAGCATTATAAGTAGGGAAAGGAATAATTCACGAGTTCAATGACCAACGTGTTAGAATCCACTGTCCTATGGATGCTTGAGCCCGTCCATTTGTTCATTGTCGGTTGTTCCAGTGAGCAGCAGCTAGAGACCTGATAAGTTCGCTGGTTCAGTCACCTGTAGGCTAGCCTCCGAGAATATACGTGTTCTAGAGCAGACAATAGCTGCTCATTAGCTGTTCGATGAAACAGTGATATGGACCTTAATTTAGTTACGTTATTTGTTATTGGTTCAGCGAATTCCGGGAACTGTCACAAGAGTCGAGGGCCAATTGCGAGATTAACGTGAACGTATAGTACTTATAATTATAGCTTGTTCCTAAAAGAAAACGCGAATTTTTCAGGTCTCTAGTAGCAGCTAATGGACAAATGGTCTGGGCTTGTGTATACATAGGACAATGGATTCTAACACGCATGACGTTGAACTCACGAAATATTCATTTCCCTAATTATGTGCTGTTCAAGGTTAATAAAAATACAAAAATTAAATAGTATTCTTTAGAATACTCGTCGACAGTGATGAGGTCATTTAAGATAATCGGATGGACGGAGGCGGGAGTCAAACTCAGGACCTTCAGAATGCGAGTCAAACATGTTATCGTTGCACCACCTCGCACAGTCGAGTTTAATAAATATGAAAAATCAAATAGGGGTTTAAAAGTGTTTACTCTTTCATGAATCACACTTTGGTAGAGATTGGAAAAATTCTAGGATTCACTGACCTGTACGCTAGCCTCCAAGAACATATGTGTAGCGTAGCAGACATCAGCTATTGAAGACTTAACATTCATAAGGAGCTAAGTGCCAAAAGGTAAGTTTCGAGATAATGACGAAAACAGTATATTGCGACAAACAAATCAACAAGGAAATATCCAAATGCGTTCGCATAATTCTTACAATAGGAAAGTAGTAAATAGGAGCAATCGAATAGTAACTAATACAAAACACTTATGAACACCAATGTATATTTTTTCAATGAACTAGAATGCGTTGATGTTAGGCCTATTCCAACCATCTAATTGTGCTGATGTACGGCGCGCATAAATGTCACTAGGAGAGAGCACTTTAGGTATGTCGTCTACGTTATGTTTTGGCACCTTTGTATGTACCTAACTCATTTTTTATCGAAAATGGTACTTAGTCCCTTTTGGATATTGTGTCCTCTATTCCTTGGCAACTCGCTGGTACAGTGGTACCACACGGTTTGTGCCAGCATTTTGTCGCTTCTTCATCATTGGCTGAGCGCCCTTCAAGAGGTGACAAATAAACAGAGGCACTGTTGTTTGGCGTAAATAATTATGCAACACTTTGTTTCAGTGCCTCACGTGCACATCTGCAGCTCTGCTTCATGGTCAGTGATTGGCTGTTTTAAACTCTCAACATATTTGGGATCTACCTGCAAATCGCAGACGGGTGTTGTCGCAGTGATGTTATTCTCATTGGCACAGTCAAATGAGTGACGCCTCTACAAGAATGCACGCTGGCAATAACTACAGACCAGATCTGCAGGTGTGAACGTGAGGCATTGAAACAAAATGTTACATAATTCTTTTCACCAAAAAATCATCGCGTCTACAAATAAAGCAAGAATTAATTGCAAATGTGACGTATATTTACAGTTGTTTGAGTCCTAACTTATGCCCAATACTAAACTCAAGCCTGTACCATACATTTACTCTCAAGTGAGCTGTTTTCGTAAGCGTTTAACGGCGCTGGTGAGAGGTGACATGAGGTGAGAATGGAATGAAGAGGCTGGGGAAACGAGAGATCCCCGAGAAAACCCGCCAACCAATGGCTTAGTCAGGCACGATTCCTTCATGTGAAAATCCGGGAACTGACCCAGCCGGGAATCGGACTCGGATCGCCTTGGTGAGAGGCGAATGGTCTGACCATTCGACCACCGCGGCCTCATTTATTCTCGAGAATAGTAATTGGACGTGTATGCTTAGGCGCCAAACACACACATCAAAGAGTTCAAGTTAGTGTTGATTAATCCCTACCCTCTGTAATGACCCAACGTATACGCAGGAGAGTTGGTTCGGAACTCGTAATCAGAAGACATCCCCGTCTTTCATATATATTGTACCGTACGTCGTAAAACTGGGGATAACGAACTCGGCAGCACTAAAGTAGACCCTGACACGGCTATTAAATATCTCATTTCGTACGGCAAGGCACTTAACTGGATTGCAAACTTTTCGTCATGCAGCTATATTAACTACATAACTTTAAGAGGTGAGCTTGAAACATTGTGGTTTCGATAAAAAAACTGTGAAAGAACACTTTGCTTACGTTGTCACTTGTAAGATTATCGTTGTAGACAAGAATTTCTAATAAAAAATAGTTTAATTTAATGAAGAGCTCTTTTTGGGTAGGGCTACATACGTACTCAAAAAAAATTTCTTCGAGTTATGTAAACCATGGAAACTTTTGTGATGGAGGGCATTTGAGTTTTAATTTCGACAGTATTTACACAAATGACAGATAAAATAGCGTACCCAATAAACACCCTACTTTCCCTAAACATAACTCAAAATGACATGAAAAAGGTTTTAGCAAGTGAATTTATACTAATGTAACTTTGTCAGTACGTAATAAAAAAAAGCGATGAGAAAATTTAAGCGTTAGACCACACACCTCCCACAACGGGAACTTACACATGTTCGATTCCCGGTGATGTATCCTGATTTTCGCGTATGGGTAACGTGGCTGCGGTGTATTCTCTAGGATATTCCGTTTCCTACGACCTGGTATTTCGTCGCTGCTCTTTTTAACTTCATCAACCCTTCCGCCCAGCCTGGAGACGGGTGTGTCTGTCGAGTAGAGCTGCAGGGCAAGACAAAACTTCACCCCGGTCTTCATCATTCAAGGGCGACTGTATGAGTTCCGAACAGACTGGAAGGAAGTCTCAGCGTTATATAATTTTAGACGTATTAGAAATATGAATCGCCAACCATTTAGCCTACAAATTTTAACTAAGACACTTCCGGGCCACTATTCGCATGGTTTGACCACACACCTCCTCACACAAGGATACGGGGTTGGTTCCCGGTAAGGTTTCTCCCAATTTTCGCAAGTGGAAAACGTGCAGACGTTACCTCTGAACAGCAGCTTTTCTCGGGATGCAACGGTTTTCCTCGCCTCTTGCATTTCTTCAAATTCATTGTTATTCCTCAGAGTTCGGCAGATGCCTACCGTCGCGACGCCGAGTTCGGATCGCTGCCAACTTTGGGCTGCTACGCTACACATACATTCTTGGAGGCTAGCCTACAGGTCAATGAACCAGAGAATTTTTCCAGTCTCTATGAAAGGGTGATTCACGAAAGAGTAAGCATTTTTAAAACCCTGTTTGATTTTTCATCTTTATAAAACTTGACCGTGCAAGGTGGCTCAACGGTAAAACGTTCGATTCGCATTCTGAAGGACCCGGGTTTCATCTTATATGACCTCACCACTGACGACGAGTATTCTAAAGAATACTATGGCCGTGTATGCTTAGACGTGGCGCACAACAACAAAGAGCTGGAGTTAGTGTCGATTTATCCCCAGCTTTTTTTTAAGTGTCCCAACCTATCAGCAGCGAATTGATGACAAGGTGGTTCGGAACTTGTACATAATCAGAATACATCCCCGTCCATCTATCTTGTATCTTGTACTGTACGTCGCAAAACTGGGGATAAGAACAATAGTTAATAACAATTTTCACGAGGTGTACGTAAACTGCCGAGTCCTTAAATCAAACATTCACATGAAGCATGTTCTTATCATGTAATTGTTGCTATTTCGTACGTCTTGGGGCAACGTGATTTTAAACGTAATAGTGAGGTTTAAAGACAAGGAAATTTTTCTGTTAAAAGACTTGCCGGCTACCAGCTAGACTCCACAGTTCTATGTATACTCTAACCTAAGCTACTTGTCCATTGGCTGCTGCTCCAGTAAGTGGCCAGTTTTGCATATGAAAATGTAGTACATAAATGTGTTTTTTCACGTTGGTATGTCATTCGTTAAGAGTCTCCGTGAACGAATTCATCAAATTTTTTTGCACTTTATGAAATTATGAGTAAAAGTTTGTAACTTTTTACTATAGGCAATATTCTACTATAAACTATATACTGCAACACAGACACTACAACTAAACTGATGAAGTAAAACTATCTCACTTTCCGTGAAGCAAATGTTTTTAAATATAAAATGTATTTTTTTGCTTGACAAACTACGGCTTAGTTAAACATCTACAGTGCACATGTCATGTGCTTCTTGCATAGCAGAGTACATACAGTATCGTCCAAAATAGAAAATTCTTGATTATTCTTCTCTTAAGTTAAGAATAGGCTCAGAAATTGAACAGAATTTTACAACAGTCTACTGTGTGACTTAATGAACAGTGACTATCGCGTACAAGAGTTCTATATCTAACTTTTCCTCGTACATAGAGAGAAAGGTTATTTTTTTACTGTCAACCATAAATACGTTCATATGTGAAGAATGTAAAATGTATTTTACTTTAACAAAAATTTTGTCGCTCAAAATATATGCATAAAACACGTCAAACACTGACTTTGCTACTCTAACAAATTGTATATCTAACTCGAACTAACCCTATTTTTGAGATAGCTAAATCTGTCAGGCAGCCAAATATTCGGTTGAAACAACTGTTAGATGCTTGTTTGGCCAAACGCAAATATATATACGGTTGACTCTACCAAACATGGACCCCACTAAAAGGCTTGTCTCTGTTGATGTTTTCCGGTGTGGTGACGAGCAGACAGTGGTGCTGCAGGCGAAGGCAGAGGAGGGGCGTGGAAGGAGCTAGTACTTAAGATGTGCTTCGTGGATCTGCCGAGCCTGTGCGAGCTGCTCGAGAACGTCACCAACAGCGCCTTGCGGGCCGAGGGCAGCGCGGGACACGCCACCTGCGACGCCTGCAGCACGGACGGCTGCAACCCGGCAAGCAGACGGCGGCCATGCGCTGCAGCAGCGCTCCTCGCGGCCACCGCCGCAACTCTGCTAGTGCGTCAGTAACCACCCGCTCATGCTTCTGACTACATCGTGGCTATTCATGAACAGTAAAAATGTATAGTAATATATGGAAACTGAGCTGCTTAAATATTCTTTGTGTAACTCGAGATTTTACAATAAATATATTTGTGGTTACGTAAAATTATTATTTTAGCAACTGAATGTAGGGTCACAATTCCTCAGACTAAAATGTCGTTCCCGTAAAACATGCAGATTTTTGAAACCCCCACATGATGCAAGACAAATTTGAACAACCACGGGCGGTAAACCACAATATATAACCTTGTAAAAAGAATTACGTTTCGTCCTGATTACTAAAAAAAATTATAATAAATAAACTAAATTTATTTTTACAATACGATTGCTACGTTAAGTTTTTTTTCCTAACCTACCCTAACTACTAAGTTATGTGTGAGGCCCGGGGAAGGAGCGGGACTAAGTGCGTCTCAGGGCTGAGCCCCATACGCCTACTAAGGGGAAGTAATTCATATCGCAATATTTATTGAATTAAAATACAATATGTCTATCCGTGTAATAGTGTAACATTTGATGTCATTTCAGCATTTTCCTAGTTTTAACATTTATTGTAGGATACATAAAATAAATCGAAATATTTTTAACAGTGTCTATCGGTTAAACAATAAAAGCAAATTGTTCCTACAAATTAAGTCATAACATTAATAAAGCACTTCACTGCTGGTGTGTTACAGTAAACTATCCCTCTCTAAAACCTGTTAGGCTTCAAGTGAAAATCTCCTAGGTGTTACTTATGACGGAAACCTTCTTACTGCACTTTATAAGTCTGAAATGTCAGTATTCTGTACATATTAGCTGTTCTTTCCTTTGTGTCCGTTTTCCGAGTAATTGTTCTTTTTTTTTTTTTTTACAAACATTCCAACTACCAGATTGCTTAGCAGCTGATCTGAGAGACATATGTTCTTAAATTGCAGTATTTGAGATGAAATACTTTGATTTTGTGCTTTTCTTAAGGGGTAAACTTTAAACATCATTCCTCTGTAAATTTTAAAGCTATTCAGTCATACAATTGGTTAAGTAACACAAATGTGTATCGGTGATCGAAGCTAGTCTTTTAACGAGTCAAGATATTTTTACGATAACTTTGTCTTCTACTCTGAGTTTTTAATATTTTACTGGTGGTAAAATGAGTGGTGTGTCAATTTAATATAACTTAAAATAAAATGGTTATAACCATCTTAGTTAAACCACTATTACAAAATTTTGGTGTTTGTAATAACAATTACAGTAATCTTAATTATTTTGGCACAGGGATTTGAAACCGTTTTGTAGCCAATTAAACATTATTTTATATATAAACATGCAGGGTACGTTTAATTTGTAGGCACTATATCTGATTTTTTTTCGATGAAACATTTTTAAATAGCATACATTTTTCGCCTTATGACATAATCGAGATTATATAATTTTAAGGACTGCCATGACGATAAATTTACATAAGTAAGCTAATTCAAACAGACAAAAAATATCACTGCGTACTTAAAGAAACATCTAATATAAGTAATGGTCATATTTTTTATTTTGACAATAGTGAAAATATGTACAATTATTCAGAACATTTACTTTTGTTTGTATAGCTTGTAGGTAATAACTTGATCGTCATTGGTATTCGGTAGGGATGGAAATGTCCTGGAGATAGTCATCGTAGTGGAAATCTTTCGACATCGAACATATGACCTCCTGAACACGATTCAGGTATGGTACCGCATAAAAACCGCGTCAAAAATTTGCGCTCAGATATCGATTAACCCAGGTGTTTTGGTCGATGTGGTAAATGGAACTAAATCCGCTACGCTTCTTGCGATTGGATACGCGTTTTAAAAATATTTACAAATCTCTCGTAGTTTAATAATGTGTAATATAGTAATATATAATTATATCATATAATAACGTGTAAATTGCGTGTACGCAAAGACTTCATCTGGTAAATAAACGACATACCGTAATGTTTACCGCAATGTTTCATCGGAAATGCAACAGATTTGCGAGAGAACCCTACGGAAGAGTCTATTTGCAACATCTCCCTCGATCAAAGTGGGTAAAAAGGCAGCCTTTTCGCTCTGGCGTCACCAGATAACAAGGCAGGTTAGCTGACGTAACTTGAGAATGGCAGTTTGAATAGGACAGGAACAAGAGATGCTATCAGAGTTGCAAAATTGCTTATAGAAATTGGAAGGAAGATTTATGGGGCTCTCAATGACCCGAGGGCAAAATGCTTTCTACGGAGCAAAACTGGGACACACTGATGAGCATGTTATTACGTACTACAAGACTCACTTAAAAATGTAAGATATAATACGTATCTACTATTTTATCTACATTCATCAAAGTCAACGGGTAAAAATGTAGTTTGTCTATTATGGCATAATATATGTATAAGCAGTATGCGTATAACATATTACTCAAAATGACGAAAAAGAACATGTTAGAAATAAAAATAAAAACAAGGAAAACAATTAATGAAATAGAGGGGAAAATGTGCATTTTAATAAGACTTTGCCGATGTTGCTGCAAATTAGTAAACAACTAACGAAAATAAACAAAACTTTAAAATAACTCCTTAAAATGTTAGAATATGATGAAAATTTCTTACATAATTGATCAATAAAATAACAGAAGTGATTGTATATTAATAACATGTGAATTTAATTTTTCTTCGTGTAATTTCGCATTTAAGTAATTAACAATTACGCAGTACCGGTTCCTGCGGACGGACAAGCTTTTTACCCTCATCTAAAAAAATAATACACTTGTCAAGCAACGTATTTGGGACTTTTATTATCCTATTAGTAGAGATGACGGTTTATCGCGGGAAAACTTGACTATTTGCTAGACTTCAACATACGCTCAGCTTATGAAAATATAACTGGCTTTCGCTTGTACGTGGAGCTGTTGCCCCAATTTGACTAAGCCAATAAGAATCCCGCTGTTGTAATATTTGATGCCTGTTATTGGTTTGCAGACAGCTACGGTGTGTCAGTGGTTTCAAGGCTATGTTCGTGCAAAAAATTTTAGCGATATACCATCATCTCTACCTATTAGTCATCACTCATAATGAAACTTCGTTACAAGCATATAAATGTATACACTCCTACGATGAAATTTTGATCTCAGTTGCAACGCCCCCTAGTGGTGCCTGAGGAAACCCCGGAGGAAACCTTTTCTCAGGACACCACCAAGGATGGCGAGCGAAAAGTCTGTCACCACCGTTCCCATTTAAGATGACGACAGACACCCTTAGGAAAGGCCTAAAAAGTAGCAGGACTGATGGTGTTACAGTGGAGGACGAGAAAAGTCATCAAAATTGAGGGCAGCTTTAGTCACGCTAAGATATTTGCCAATGGAAAATTCTATTGTATGCTTGAAGTCACACATTTACTACGAAAATTATTACAACTTTTACTAACCAAAATACTAATGGTGAAAACAGCTAAATTCAGTATAAAACATTCTACAATACATGTGCCAAAACCAATTTGTACAATTTAAGCTACTAGAAAACATTACGTCTACCATACATAGATCAATGCTACAATACATAGTGATTTGTCAAATTCAAACTTAACTGTCCATAATAA
>PNEQ01108011.1:0-20326 GCA_003012365.1 Medauroidea extradentata
AGTAGACTTTGACGTCACCAAGACGTCTTCACCAGTCTCTCTCCACAGGCGTAGCACCTTCCTCTAGCACTACCTATAGCGAACTCTCTCAAATGTACCGATTATGTGCTTTTATACTAGCTCAGACAGTCGGGTGTTCTCCGCATTACAGGGGTCTAAAAATAGATATTTCATCATGTTTCGGATGTGCTTGTAGTCACGTCGGCTGCCCTCGAAGTGTTAAGACGCAGTTGGGACAGGTATCTATGAGGTAGTTTCGGCGGGATTCCCACTATGAGCCACCCGGGCTTTGAATCATCGGCCAGCCCTCAAGGTGTTACGAAACAGCCGCCGACCACTGGCCTCCAGGTACATGGCACGCAACATTATTCTACGTGGGACAAGCTGATGGGAGGGGGGAGGGAGCGTCTAAGAATTACGTTAGCGGCATTACGTCAAGATGATGGAAAAGTATTTTTCTGCCACTCCTACGTGAAATGAAGCGTAGGAGTTGTGCCTTGTTTTGAGACGAGCTTCTTTGATGTCGTCTACGTTAACTTTGGTTTGAATGTAGGGGGTAATTTCCATTTCGGTGACTGTAGATTCAAATCTGGTAACAAAAATGGATTTTGTACGTAGAGGAGCTTTTTTCGCAACCACTTTCAAGGATGTGGTGTTACGAGCATCAAATTTGCTTGAGTTGGTTTTTGTACGCTGGGTGTTGTCCTTCGATACACGTTTCCAGGAACGTAATTTGTTTACGATTGTGAATTTGTCATCGGTGAACTGCTGGCTCAACTCCCTTTGTGGCTGACTGGTCTCAGTACATATTCTGCTTACTAGGTGAAGTCTTGGTGACCTCTTTGCCATTGACTGCAGACATATGGGTGTGGCTAGCATGTTGATTTTTAACAACCTGGCTGAAGGAGGTTTTTTTTTTGGTGCTAACTGGGGAGCTATTGATGTTAATGTTATCGCCACTGTTACCACCAAAATTGCCCTTTAAAATGTGAAGTTCCTTCTTCTGTCATCAGCTAGTGCTTTTGAGATGCAGTTGTTCAGTAGAGTTTCTATTTGTGATGTGAGAATATTCACTGTTTCCTGCAGAGTTGATAGGATAGTGATAATGTTGTTTTGCTGTCCTTCTAGTTTCGTAACCATTTAAAAGTCCGTCGTTGTCTAAATTGCTACCACTTTACTGTGCTTGAGGCTACATCTAAGGCACACGAATGTCATTGAATCTTCACCACTTAAGGGTCTTCTGGATCAAATCCACCATTGCTGTTTTGTGAGTTTTCAAGCCTTCAGGAGAAATCATTTTATTGTGAAACCTAACATTGAAGATTCCTACTAAAGTCATTTTTGAAAAACTCACATAATTGTGTTTGTTAGAAAGCATTTTTGCATTATAAATTTTTCAAATTAAGTTATTCTCTGTTTAATTCGACAAAAAAAAGTATTTTGTGTGAAATATTTAAAGAAAATTAATTTCATACAAACATGTTCATTATGATTGGGAACATTATGATGTATAGGAACCTTATAGTCGTCGTTGAAAATTTTGAGGAAAAACGTTTCTATTATGTGAATTCAAGCCCTGAAGAGTCGCTGTGTGCTGCGACAACCCGATGCAGTGAGAGTAGTGGTCAGAAGGCGTGGCCTTGGCTGGTGCGTGGAGAGGAGCTATAAAGGTAGGGGAAGGCAGTGAAGGACCCGCACACCTGTTATCTCCTCTATTACACAGCCACGCTGGGCTTTCTGATTCTTTCTCATGTGTCAGTCGATCTTGTTAGTGTTCAAGAATTTTCGTCGGAAGAATAATAGTCTTAGGCCTAACTGATTTTTTTTTTTCGTTATGGCTGTACGCTACAGAAAAGGGCATAAATAAAAACTGCACCTTTTTGCACGTTGCAAGAAAAGAAAAGGAACTCAGTTCTTGGAGTACAGAGCAAAAGAAGTATTTTACTTCTGTCATGGTTTAATTCTTACGAATCAGGCAATCTTGGTAATATGAGTGTTTTTCACATGAGTAAATTACGTGAGTGCTGATTAAAGACTAGATTCAGTTTCTTGGACGTACTCCATTGCAAAATTGAAACGACTGTGAAAGAAAAACTAAACAAATAAAAGAAACCATAAAATAAGCTTTTATTTGTTTAGTTTTTCTTTGACAGTCGTTCAATTTTGCAATGGAGTACGTCCAAGAAACTGAATCTAGTCATGAACTCCCATTGCACAGTTCTTTCAAAGATCAGTGCTGATTAACATTCTACACCAACTAAGCTAAAGTGCTACTGAGCCACTTCTATGTATTAAAAAAAAATAACATTTTGACAATGTATAAATTTTTCAAGCAATGATAGTTATCTTTGTTGTACTTGATTGTGTGACTTTTAAACGTAAAACTACTAGAGTAAGTTTTATTTCAATATAGTATCACAACTGTATTTTATTCAAGAAACAACAGAAAATCGTGTGCCACATTCCTTCGTTAGGCCCAATATCTTCGTGTCGCCAGCAAAGTTTGTTCTATGACTATGGGACATTATACTCTGTTCAGGTGTGAGAAGTGGCCAGGTATAACAGTGCCACATATTAACATTTCACATTTGTATTGTGGTTTCGTTACCTACCAACCTAATAAAAATATCCTTAAATGTAATGTAATGCAATTATGTGACCAATGTAGTTTACTTCTGTACTCCAAACTTATATTTCTCCCTCTTAAAGGTTTTTTTCATTTTACTAGCCCTTTGTAAAACTTTATCAAGAATCTTATTATGGTCCTTTAAACTTTTTCCAAAAACTATCACATCATCTATGTAAACTATAACTCCAGGAATATCCTGATACAAACCATTAAAATTCTGTGAAATATTTCTGGTGCACATGAAAGGCCATAGGGTAACCTTGTGAAACACAGTCTACCATGAGTTGGAGTGTCGAAGGTAGTCAGTTTAGAGCTCTCCTCATCAAGCTGTATTTGCCAAAAACCTCTGGTACCATCAAGTGTGCTAAAATACATGGAACCTCCTAATTTTGTTGATACTTCATCAAAAGTTGGTAGCCTATGCTATTGTCTCTGAATTGACTCACTTAATGGTTGAGGATCCAGAAATAACTTTATATCCCCATTAGGTTTCCTAACAATCACAATTTTTTAAAGCTTTCCGATCAACATTAAAGCATTGATTTAGTAGGCAAATGTTTCTTGTATTGTAAAAAGGGAGACAATGCCAAAGTTTTGAAATTCCACGTAACAAGAGTGGAGAATTCACCATCCATCTAAGGGCTCATAGCCATACAACAGTTCGAGTTGCTAAATAGAGTCCATGAAGTTAGGTCAGTTAATATGCCTAGCTCTACGGGAAAAATACTTGACAAGTATTCTAAGGTGTTGGTGGGTCTTGGAAATATTGACGTTACACCTTGTAAACTCATGTTGAAACCAGAGAGTCAACCACACATGGCAGGGTTTAGAGATGTACCGTTTGCTCTTCAGGATCAGTTAAAGGCAGAATTAGATTGTATGCTTCAATTGGGAGTAGTAACAATTGTTAAAGAACCAGTCAATTGGCTATGAGAAAGGAGAATTTTAGTCTAGTTGAGTCAACCTGAATGTTGTGTATTGCAACCTTAGCGTTGCTCCACAAAGTATCTTACTCATAGCGAACGATACACAATTCAGATTTCTAAACAAAGTAACGCTCAATAATAAATATTAGCATACTTACCGTATATGTAGTGTGTTGTTCCAAGTGACCACTACTTTCTTATACAACTTTCCACTATTTTTTAAAGTAATCATTAAGAATTTCAGAATGGTATGGTGAGTGTTGTGTTCTTCCATCAAATTTGTATGTATTGTATGTTTGTATAGGTCGTTTGGGATAAAGTGAGCACTAAAGAATTAAACTTAAAAAAAAAATCACCAGCAGTTACTGTATATAGTTCAATGTTAACGATAGTTACCTTACAACTTGTATGGTTGCAGCGATTTGCTGAATGTAGTTTTGTTCTATTTTAATACAACACAGAAATAAAATCAACTGAAATTGATGTAGTTGTATTTTATATCATTAATTAACCTTGTTTTTATCTTTCTGTACAGGTTCCTATCGACCACACAATTTATATTTTTCATGCGTAGACATCAAGTGACGTGCCCAGGGAGGTTAGATATTTCCAGTCGTTAGCCGTTATGTGCAGAAAGATAAAAATTGGCTGAAAATGGAACTTCAGCAGGGCTTTTGTTAGTGCTCACTTTATCCTGAACAGTTTATAAATGAATCCTGCACATCAGTTGCATGCATATTTCCTTCTCAATGTAGGAGGCTGCAATTCCAACCTGTTCTGTATTATAGCTGTGTAGTGATACTTTAAATCATTGGTGTAACTTGGTCACATTTCAAGGGAAGAGGTGTTTGACCAGACTTAACACCATTAGCACATGGCATTATACTGTTACTTCAGTTAGACAAAGAAACTTTCCAAAATGACCAATCCTAGAAAGAGACAGGGAATGCTTAAAATCCAAACATGAATCAATTTCAGAAAAAGAACTGTACTATCACAAATAAACCGCGTGGACCTACAAACAGTTTCAGCAACGAACCAATACAAATTTATTACAACCGATCATAAACATATACCGAACTTAATGGCAAATTACTCTAGCGTGGGAAATACTACAGTTAATTGAAGCCAACAGGTGCAAAAAGAGGCCACAAAATAATCAAAGTTAAACTTGGCTAAACCCCGAAAGAAAACTAATCTTACAATTTAGATCACAATAAAACCAACCACACGCGAGAGCACTTACAGTGGTGAGGAAGGTACCGCCACCGTTGGCCAACCAAATGTGAATGACTCGCTTGCCACGAGCCTGCAGGCTGTCTGGCGCTGTAGGAAGAGTGGGGGAAAGCAAGGTTACAGCAGAGTGGAATGTAGAAGAGGGGGGCACAAACAATAAGCTGGTCTAGAGTCAAAGGGGATAGGAACGAAACGCATTAATTAAGAGACCTCTGAAGATAGTTCCAAAAACAGATTTCAGTCCTAAAGTTACAAGCAAGTACAGGGCGACCTGCACAACGTTGACATATCTGCAGGATACAACCGAAAAGAGTATTTTCTTATTACTGAAGTTGTATTATTCGAGTATTAGTTTTTCGCCTTTTGAACACCATTAGTTGGAGATTTACTTGTGCATATCAGTCTGATTGTTCTGCAGACAACTCAAGAGAGTTGTGTATTGTCACTACTTGCCTTGGAAAACATCCGTGCTTCACTACGGTTAGAAATTCTGTTTACTGTATATGAGCAAAGTAAAGGTTGGATGTATTTTAATGTCTGTTTTAATACAATTTTGCTCTGGAATTCATGTGTATCTGTCTCTATGAAGTTAGGCATACATGTTTTTTGCAGCAATGCAGCATTTTCTATTGAAATAATTTTAAATATCATGTTTCTAACAATAAAAGTTAAATATTCACCAAATAACAGAACATGATAAAATATGTAGTTGTTTGTACAGTACAAGGACTAAACAAAAACACAATACATAGTGAACATTTAAATATACCTTGTACATAAAAAATATTACAAATAAGTACAGTTCAAAGATAATATAGCCTACAAAAGTAACATACAGGTGCAGTACGTAGCCCTGAAATAATAAAGCTGATATTACACAATATGTGCTGCAGTACTTGGTCTTGTACAAGATGTTTTTAAGAGTAAGAGATAGTCACCATCTTGAATTTTTATATTTGTGTTATAACTTTTCTTCTGGGTAAATTTATGCAACTTTAATCAAACTACAGATTATAATAGATATTGATGAAGTTTTAGACACCGTAAATATTTATTTTCCGTCACTGTAGTTACAGATTGAATTGCAGTTAAGAAAGAAATAAAATTTTTCTAACTGTAATTCGATTTGTAACAACAGTAATGGCAAACAAATATTTATGATGCCTAAAATTCCTTTTATATGCATTCTATATTGTAGTTAGGTTAGAGTTGCTTAAATTTACCCCGAAGAAAAGTTATGACACAAAATACAAAAATTCAAGATGGTGACTATCTCTCCTTCTTAAGGCTCCATACATGCGCTGGTAAATAGAATGTTTTACAGTCTGGTGTCGAAGATTCTTACTGTACGAAAGAAGCCGCTGTGATCTTTGGTAGGCAGTAAATACGAACAGTATCTTAAATATACATGAATCTATGTAATTTCAGTGTGTCTTATTTTAAAGCAGTTTGAACAATTTACTACCTCTAATGCAATTGTGTGTAATGGTTGACACATACTTTTGACTCAATGGTTTTGTTTCATTCAGTTGTCACGTAGAGTGCTCCATGCTTTTGACACTGCAGTATGATTGGTCTGTTTCGAAAGTTGGTGTAGAACCTGTGGCAGAAAATAGAACAGGTGTAATTTCCAAACCTGTGCCCTGAGTACGAACTCATCCGGGACGTTGCAATATGTACCGATTGCTAACGAAACACGAAGCGCAAATAGTGAGTACGAACCGTTCTGTGGAGCATCTTTCGTTACGTTCCTGTGGCGCTGCACTGTTAATGAATCTCTATGACGTCAATATTTAAGGAAGCTAACGTACACTATAGTGGTGCTAGTATTTAGCTAATGGATGTTTAAAATTTGATTTCTCATCATGGTTTCTGTCTCTTTGCTACTATGGTTTGTCTCTTGAAGACTTCCGTGGTAATAAGGTACATAATTTTTTACATATATAAATTACTGATAGGTAGGTTTTAAAAATTTGTAGTGTTGGCCGCAGCAATTATTATTCCTTATAATGTTTCCTGTCTCATTATTATGATTATTTAGCTTGTTGAGAATTTTGATTATAATAAGGAACATTGATTTACTAGTGTACAGACTTTTCGCAAACAAAATGTAATATTTGCTATGAAAGACAATACAAGCATATTATTTCATCATTTTATTAATTAAAGGCTATACTGTAAACAGTACTGGCATTATAAAGTACTGGAAATGATTTACCGTTACATTTGTAATATGTATATCTAGTCATTTTCCAATAGAGTATTATGTTTTTATTTTTACTTCTGAAATATTGATCTTGTACACCCCTGCGCCATCTGTTGACTACAAAAGCATCAACAGACTACGTAGTTCCGCTGTCTGCCACTAGTGTCATTCTGTGCGTGAATGTTTCGATTTTGATTCCTCCTAGCCTCCATAACCTAAACTGATAATTTAACGCACTGATTTATGCTTGGGGATTGTTAAAAGCGCAGAGGTATGCTCTCAGTAGAATTTTTTTTATTAATTTTGACTCAAACAACATAACTATTCCACAATAATCAAATCATTAGGTTTTTGTTAAGTAATTATTTTCTGCTAATGTACTTTGTATCACTCGCCGTTTTCCTCGTGGAGGATACCGCTACATAGAGGTGGTGTTCATCGTATGTGACGTGCATATGCATTTAAGATTTGCGTTCGCTACCACTACGTCATCAAACTTCGAAAATTGCAGTGCGGTAGCGAACTACGAGGTTTTCATACTCAGCCTAGTTCCGAATGCGGTGAATACAAGGGAAAATAGCTTCTCAACGAAACTAAACTTGCTATGTGTATTGTTCGTGCTCAGGCTGCTGGTCCTCCAAGTTAGGCGATGTATGCTGTTAATGGTTGATGTACTTGCTGGTATAGCATCTGGGGTGGCGGGCTGTTTTACAGACTAGGGTCGAATATCTGGGGTAGCGGGCTGTTTTACAGACTAGGGTAGAATCGGGTACCGTGTAATATCACCTTTAGGATAAAACTGTTTATAAATTTTTTTCTCTTATTTACTAACAAAGTAAACTGTGCGTTGCATTTAAGTTTTTTGAATTTAAAAATGTTTCCATAGTTTGGGGGTTGCCTGTATTTGTGTCAAAATGAACGTAACAGTGAACTGCCTGCGTATGTTGCAGGTGCTCAGCTTGGATTATGACTACATGAATGATGGACTGTTGGCAGCTCTAAGTGTAATTACGCTTCGCAAGTTAGTTGTACATGTACATGGCATTCATGAGTCTCACCCACATACATCTGAACACTCATGGGCGATGTTCTCTCAGAACAGGTGTGTGTGTGTTTGTAACGTCAGCTAATTTTTATTCTAAACATTATATTATAGTGTAATTGGATAAAAAAAATACCTAGGTTAATGTTCTTAAATTATGGTTGAAATTTGTTTCTTTTTTGTGTTAAAACTAAAATAATTTTTTTTCGAGAGCTTGGTCCTGTTTTTTATTTTAGAATTTTGTAATTTAAAAAGTTTCCTGCATAATAAGTCAGACAATTTTTCACTTAGTCTATGTACTGTACATCAGTAATTTATTTCTTTATAGAAAGTTTTGGTTAATATGTTATGCATTATTTTTTTTCAATCCCATCACAAACATTTTTAACTGGGGTTTTACTGTATCTGCAAAGACAGGGTTGTGGTATAAGGGTCACGTGCCAATGTCTCTGATGAGCAGCCCCTCGTGAAGGCAATGGTCATTTGGTCTCAACAAAACTCACGTTCTTTCATACTTTGTCTGCCTTCTAGGCACTGGTGGCACCTAGCTAGACCGTCGTGAGACAGGTTAGTTTTTCCCTACTGAGATGTGCGTCGTATCAGTATTCCTGCTCAGTACAAGAGGAATCGCAGGTACGGGCCGCTGGTTCATGCACTTGACCAATAGACCAGTGGTACGATGCTACCAGCTTTGGTATTATGCCTGAATGCTTGTAAGGCAGTATCTCTTCTGATAAAGAAACGGTAACTATAGAGTCCCTTGGGCCAAAGGGCCCAATTAATTATACTAGGAGGCCTGCCTGCACACAGGTCGCCATACAAGAGCCCTTGTGAACCACATAAATGGGTCTTGCGAAACACCACTATGCACTCCATGGTACACTATGGGTCTGAAGTTCAGTGTCGGAACTCTAATCGTCTGTAGGCAACTTACCTCTCGAGGCGGGGTGTTGTACTCGAATCATCTGTGGACTACTTACCTCCCGAGGTGGGTTGTTGTACTCAGTAGAGCAGTTGCCATGCTGCGATTTGTTGAGATTCATCTCCGACTTTGGGCCACTTTGAGCAATCTATGATTGATATCAGGTTCCAGAATATTGCTGGGATGTGGTTAAAGATATTAGGATTAATGAATGTTTTAGTAGTGTCTCCTCTTTTCACGAAGGGAAAGACAATTACAATGTTCAGCAGTCAAACATGGTGGCCAAGCCTTCCAGCAAAGTTGGTAAGTGCACGACCTTGCCAGAATCCATCATGCATGAGCTAAGATGTGCTTCCACAATCACCAATGGCCCATTGCCATTTTATGTAGGTCTACATACATCCTGAAACCCTCTGACCTCCAAGGTTGTACAGATATGCACAGCTGTCCTGGGACATAAAAGTACAAATGCTATGTCCCCTAAAGAGTGAGACCCAACTGGATTCTTCTGTGCATCTGAATAAATGTCCTGCTGTACCCGTGTGGTACAACGTCTAGCACATACCTTTTAGAGCTTTGATGACCGTGTAATTCAGCACACACTAACTACTCTTTGACTGACTAAAGCTAGGTACCTCAATGAAATGGGAATGAGGATGTGGGTGGCTAATTAAATAAAGAAAACAAGCTGCAGGTTCAGGTAGCTCCACTTATTACACAACTAGCGAATGTCGGGGAAGCACACTTTGTTCAACGCGACACTACTTCGCACGACTCCTACAGGCTTCAGCATATAAGTGCTCATAACCAATAAAGCGAATGCACTGTCATGTGTAAGTTACAGCCAATAAGCAAGCAGTGGTTATTATCAGAACTTTGTCCCTGTAAAATTTTGACCAATAGTGTAACAGTATGGTAATAAGGTAACTTCGAGAGCTTTGCGTAAAAACAGCGCAATAGCAAAGTAATAAAATGGGCCATATGAGCCGAAAACCTAGCGGGTCGTCAGTTGGCCAAACATAATCTAGTTTAAAATGTGTGGAAGAAGTGTTGCTACGGCCAATTGTCGTTTTTCGGTAAAGAGAACAAGGTCGTCGTTCAACCGTGCATATCACAAGACAGGTCACGTCTGAGAGTCTTATCTGCAAGCAGCCTCGCATCTTTTGCTGGAACTTTATACTCTGGGAAAGAGTAGTCTGAAGCACAAGCATACTCACTATTTTATTTTTATTGTCTCGCTGTGCGCCAGTTATGTTCTACTATTTTTTTTAGCCACACCGTACAATGCATGGATAATTACGTCATCATGCTGCACATACAGTTTGCCCATACATAAAATTCAGAACAACTTTTATAGGCTGCCTCTTAATAATGTTAGTCATAAGTGTCATTGAATAAGCCGCCTCTGTTTAGGTTTAAATGAGCTTAAGGGTGCACAATTTAGAGCATATAACCAACAGATTTATATTAAAGTAACCGTAGTTTTTTGGATTCTAACACTTTTCCGTATGGCCGCGGACCTATATAATTGTACAAGTGTGCACTTGTTCCCGAATGGCAGCCCTAGTGAGCGATAAAATTATCTGTTTTAATAATGTATATACTGTATATACTCGTGTATGGTGCGCCCTCGTGTATAGTGCGCTCCGCGATTTTTGCAACAAGTTACAGGGAAAGAAATTTTTTAGTGCCTCGCTAGTTTGTAAAAAAAAAAAAAAACACGGGAGGATGAGCTGAGCGAGCGGTGAAATAGCACCAGGGACGCTAAGATGGAGTGGTCAAAGAAGGAGGGAGGAAGAAAGGAACCGTAGCTGGCAACATGTAAAAGAGAGAGGAAAATTAACATTCACACTGGTTAAGAGTGTGTAGGCAAAGTGAGTGGGGGCGAGCCAGAAGAAGTGGGGTGACTTGTCTCTCTGCCAAGGTCGCTTGCTGTCTGCCAGCCCTCGCCTCCTGCGTGTGTGTGCCTGAAAAACATTCCCTCTCTCTTGCTCTGCTATGCCAGCTGCTTCCAGCATGTCCCCCCTCCTCCTGTAAGCCATTGAGATACCTTCTCCCCTAAGATAACATGCTGTGACAGCAGCAAACTTGCCTTTTTTATCTCTCCTGGTGTGTATGAGGAGTTAGGGGAAAAAAAAAAAAAGAATGATACTCTTTTTTTCTTCCTTCCTTTCCCATGAGAAGATAGCTGGTCACCAACCCTCAAATATCTTCCCCGGGTGCGGGATGGGGAAGGGGGAAAAAGCTGAGAACAATGACGCCTTTTTCCTTCTTTCTTCCCCCTTGGAACGATAGCTTATTATGAGATGTCAAAATTAACTTTTAGGGTTTTAGCAGTGAGGGTTACTACAGAGCATGGCAGGAGGGGAAAGAGGGAGAAAAATAAAAGGAAGAGGAGTAATGACGGAGGAACCTGGCAGTGAGAACGGTCTCTCTCTGCCTCCCACTGTTGACACCACTTGGTTTACCACTATAACTTCTTCTTCTTACTTCCCCCTACCCATTCCAACCGACCACCGGCTTTTTTTTTTCTCTGCTTCCTCCCAATTTACGGCTTTAACTTTGCCTTCTCAACCCCCCTTCCCCTTCCCATTTCCTCTACTCGATGGACCACTGACCTTTCTTTCACGTATTTTTTTTCCGTGTATAGTACACACCCCTGAATTTTTATCATTTGGTTTGGAATTATATATATATATATATATATATATAGACACACACACACACAACAATACATACATATAGACACACTAGCAGTCCCCGCGGCTTTGCTCGCGAGTACTATTCGTAACTGATAATATTTACTTTAACAGAAAAATCTCTTTGTACATAAAACAAATGATACTTCAGTCATCAAGTATTAGAATGTCCAAGCGGCTAGTTGAACTAACTCTGCAGCACGATAAGTAGCTACAGCTGTCCGCGCAAAAAACAGTATTAAGTTTGTTCCTGCCACTAATGACGACTTCATCTGGATCTTATTCAAAGCTCTGTAAATTTTACGCTGTGGGGTAGGTACAGACACCTAAAGGTAAGTGGTTAATCAAATGAAAAAGTCTGATTTACCCTGTGCACAACCATTGGTGACGGTGCCTTCAATTACATATTTTCAAAATATTCACATGAAGTTTAATGCCATTAGAAAGTTTCGGTGGGAAAAGGTTTCGCAAAAACGTATTTGGTGCCCCAACCTTGAGATTAATGAGATTATATAAGTGAGCTGAGGTTGTCGATGAATCTAAATGGAAAATTAACTGCATAATACATTTTACCCCTTTTAAACGACTTCATGTAAATTGCAATAATTTGATTTGCCTTGTAGTTTTTGTGTGTCAGAATTGAACATTCGCATGTATCATTTAACGGATTTCGAGCCCATAACTTCCTGGAATGTAGGCTAGAACGTCGAAATAATTCATGAAAATAAAATTAATTTTAAAAAATAAAATAGTTATGTCCTGGGCTTATAGAGGTTGTACAACACTACGTCTCGATAGGTAACTGTACAGTGATACTTCTTATAAGTTATTTCTCGCTGCTAGTACTTGCTTTTTGGATCGTCTGCCTTGCAAGTTTACAAACTTTGTTTTATTACTAATAATCAAGTTATATTATAAAGTAAAAAAAAACTAACATATAATATTTAAATACTTAAGTAAGCATCACTCTGACGTGAACAACACTTCAATATTTCTACTGGTTAGATAGATATCATGGGTTGATGGAATACAAATTTTGTGCTTTGTCACCCATTTGGGTGTCGAATTTAAAGATATTTTTAATTCACATTTCAGACATTTGTATAAGTATCTAATTGAAGTGCAAATCACGACACTAACCCGTTCAGTCGTATCAAAATCGATTATTCATTAAAAAACACACATGACCACTGCACAGTACTGAAAGTTTGAATTTCGAAAAATCTTAATACTGTTTTGCGATCATTTCTGTAATCATCATCTTGAAGCAAAAATTAACTATATAGCTCGACGGGTTCAATAGATATCGAGGATTTATCTAAAACACATTCAAGGTCTTTTCACCTTTTAAGATAGTGAATTTCGAAAAACCTTTTAATTACGTTTTAGAATACTTTATTGGTGTATAGTGGACGTGAAAACAACGCCAGTAGCCCGCTGAGCGTAAGATACATAGACGATTAATTGAAAACACTTTTCACCACTTTTCATTTCTTTTCACTTCCTTAGGTGGCGAATTTCAAAAATTTGTGAAATCACTTTTCAGGTATTTAAGTAAGCTTCAATCTTAAACAAAAATCACATAGCTATTTAAAAATCAATGGGATCGATATATATTGATTGTGAATCGAAAATATATTTTACTTTTTATTTTACCTCTTCGGGGCCGAATTTGGAAAACATATTTTAATGGTATTTAAGATAATTACAAAAGCATCAATCTAAAGCAAAGAGCACTTTGATATATCGATTGGTTCGATAGATATGGAGGAATAATCGGAAACTCATTTAATGTATTTTCACCCCCTTAATTAAAGAAATTCAAAACGTTTTGGAGTCGTGTAATAGGCATTTGTATACGTAACCATTTGAAGCAAAAATCACGACGATAATCAATTGCGTTCCAGTGATATAGACGATACTTAAAAAAACACATTTTGCCCCTTTTTATTGCTTGGGGGTCAAATTTAAAAAATCCTAAAACTACTTTTTGGACATTTACATAAGCAACATTTTTAAGTGACTACCAACTCTCTATCCAAAAGGATTCAATAGATATCGATAGTTAATCGGAAACGCATTTAAGGTCTTTTCACCCCCTTAAACGTTGAATTTCGAAAAATCCTTAAATTTTCCAATATGCATTTTTATGAGTGTCCAATTAATGTAAAAATCATGATGATATGCCGTTGGGTTCAAGCTCTATCGACGTTTCTTCATAAACACATTTCACCCCCTTAGAGGTCGAATTTCGAAAAATTCCTTCTTAGTGCTTGCCTACAACCTGAGGGGAACCCCCACAAAAATTTTCACGAGTCTAGGTCCAGTGGTTTGGGCTGCAGTTTGATATGTCAGTCAGTCAGCTTTAATTTTTATATATATAGATATATATATATTAATGGCACCACGCATGTGCTTACTTATTCTACCCGTGTTTTCTACAATACTAGAATATTTAGTTTTGGAGCAAATTAGAGTTTATCATGAAAAACATCAACTCATTGCCAAGAACCAATCAGGTTTTCGTGCGGGTCACAGAACTAATACTGTACTTGTAAATATAAAATATGACATTAGACGTGCCACTGACATAAAAATGTTACCCTGCTTACTCTCCTAGACTTTAGCAAAGCCTTTGATAATGTTGAGCACGATTTTGTGCTTGTTAAACTTCAAAGTAATTTTAATTTCTCCACAAATCCAATCGCTTGGTTCAAGTCTTATTTGACAGGTAGGTGTTGAAGTGTCATCTCTGGCAATTTTAAATCTGATTGGTCAACAGTCGAAGCTAGTAAGCCACAAGGTTTGGTACTTGGTCTAGTTTTGTTCACATTATATATAAACGACATATTGAACTCGCTAAAATACACCCAACATAATCTTTATGCTGACAATTTACAAATTTGTTATATTATATTATTATTTTATTATAGTCATTTAGCCATTTTTTTAAAAGAGAATTCAGAAAATTTTTGGGGAAAATAGGGAAATTATTCTTAATTTGTATCCGCCACGGAGCAATGAGGACACCAAAAGTGACCAATTAGACAAGTATATTCTTCGCTCCTTATTAGAGCGGAAAGAAAATGATCAACGACAGAAATGGGAGAATATATCTTGTATTATGGCTACAGTTACAATTTATTAGGTGCGTTAAAATTCCGTTACTCTTATAAATTGTGGGCTTTACAGGAAGGGAGAGATAATGATGGGGAACAGACACATTTTGAACTAGTTTTGCTTAAATTTTAAGTCCTAGAATGCTGAAGGATCTCCTTAACACTGCGATTGGTGTACATTTCACATTTACAAGACTCTCGACAAGTACATCTAAATTTTAAAGGCTCTATTGCCGGGACCACGTGGTAAAAAAATACTATATGTCAGATGCCTGTAGAGCATGTAAAGGTCTGAGATCAAAGGGAAAAAGGGCCTGTTCAAAAATACACTGTTAGGCCCCATTTAAAAAAATAGCAATGTAAGTTTTTGGGTCCGTGCCAACCACAGAGAGAAGAAATCGACTGACCCGAGGCCGTATTAGTTATAAAACAAGATGCAAGTACAAAAGCCAATGCATTTTTACACATTCATTTTAGAGGACTACGTTCAGATCAGGAATGATGTTTGAGGCTTCGTTATTCCAAAAGTTGAACAGGATTGTTAAGTAATAATTGAAGAATATTCGTACCTAAAAATCTGTTTCGAATTCTCGTTTAGAGTGCAAAGATTTTACTTGTGTGTAAAAATGGCTACGGTACGTCTTCTAAGGAAAAATTTTGGCTGAAAATTATTTTATCACAAATTTAAGGGTTTGGCTTCGGCCAAGAACCCTACATTAAAATTTTTACAAGCTTCTGTTAAGCTTGATGGCTTACAAGTTAACCTTAAATGACGTTTAGTATGTAAGCTTGCAGCAATTTAAAAAATTGTCAACTAGGCAACTTGCAGCAGGCTTGCAGCAAGCTTTTAGGCTTGTCGTGACACACTTGTTGCAAAGTTGCTGGTTTGCCTTGATTAGCTGCAGCAAGCTTGTAGGAAGCTTTTTCTGCTTACTGGGATGTACTAAGCTAACGCCAGCTTGAATTTCACTTTTTTTTTGGCATGCCATAACAAGCTTGCTCACGAGACTTGCTGCAAACGTGCTTGCCAGCTTACATTTCACTTGATTTTGGATTGCCATAGCAAGGTTACTTACGAGACTTGCTGCAAGCCTAAATCAAGCTTGCAGCAAGTTTACATTTCACGTTAATTTAACTTGCCATAGCAAGCTTGCTCAGAACTCTTGCTGCAAGCCTGAACCAAGCTTGCGACAAAGCTGTATTTGACTTTAAGTACACTTTCATAGCAATTCTGGTCATTTGACAAGCTGTTAGCATCCTGTCTCCTATAATAAGCTGATATTACTTTGAAATTTTACTTAGCGATCTTAATCCATGAAATATTTTCTAAGTGCCCATCAATAATGATCGAACTTGATTTAAACTTAACTTTGTAAATGAACAAGCACTTTCAAAAGTAGCATTGTTTCATATAGTAGCTAAATTAACTATTAGGATATTACGAATAATTGCAAAATAGTAAAATAGTTGAAATAGTTTAATTGTTTATTTTACAAAAAATCTTTGTTTATTTTACAAAAAATCTCTTTATAACACACAATGAAATATAAAAATTACGAGTCAAAACCAAACCATTGTTTGTGTATTCATTTTCATTAATTGTACCGAAATTGAATTAATTTCCTTAAACAAATTATGATGGTGAATACAGTAATTGTTTGAACGTAACTTGCCTTTGAAACATAGGTCACTACGGAAGGATGCATGTTCCTAGGAGATAATAACTAGAACTAACAGTAAGAGAAATTGAAGTACGTGGAATCCGACCGATGGAAATGATCACCACACTTTTCCTCTATAAAAATTTATCTTGTGACGACACACATTGTATCAAATAACAAATGATGTTGCTATTATTTTAAAAAAATCACCAATAATATTAAATTGTTTGAGGACATTATACCACTTTGTGCTTTACACTGTATAATAAATTTATTTTGACTTAATTTATAATTGTCTTATACATATGAATGATGCCATTTATGGTAACTACGATATTACAACATGCCCATTAAAATATATGTAAGCTACGATCACAGCTACTGTTTGTAATTACTAGTGAGCTAAAAAATTAATTTTGGTATTTTGTTTACTTGAAGGACATATTTTGTGTAGGAGAAACATATTGCTTTCTATGGTTAATAGTAATGGATTGGAGGTTTAATTTTTAAGAGGCGTAATAGTACATTCTTCCACGCAAACGAATGACTTTACATAACTTCACATTGCCATAAATAGTGCTCTCAAAATTTCACGACAGAGGAAAAGTTGACTGCGGTTACTTAGTTTGAGTGAACTATGTGTAAATGTGATTTGTATAACTTTAGTAAACTTTTACAGTTCTGAGAGCATTACTTTTTGTATGTCGCACAGGTTTGTTGCAGTGTAAGTACGATTGTTTATGGCTCTAAATTAAACCCTAAGACTATATTTCACCACATAGGGATCTATACAGTAAATGTTGGCTTCCATTGTGAATGACTCTGTATAATGTTATAAGTAAACACCCTCAGAACTCTCCAGTTTTACTGAAGATGTACGAAACAATATATAGATGCCTAGTTAAAAGAAAATTTCGCTAGTTAGACTGCACTGTGTATTGTTGAGCATCAGCGCTCAGTACATTGGCTACTGTCCCAAATAGAAGCTAGGTTTACTCCAGGCAAAGAAGGACTGGATTCAACACTCGTTCACCTGCAGTTTTGTTATTTGTTTGGTTTCTGAACTGAACCAGCGGCAGAACCAGGGGTAAGGAAGCAACCGGGGGCAAATGCCCCCTCCCGCTGATGCAAGGGATTAGCCATATCGAACCCCGATAGCTAGAGCCCACAAATTTTCGCGAAAAGAATTCTGCAACCGTTTGTTTCAACGCCTTATGTGCACAAATGAAGCTCTGCTTCAAGGTCAGTGATTGGCTGTTTTTAACTCTCAGCGTCTAGAGTTCTACCCGCAAATCACATACATGTGTTGTCGCAGTAACCTTGTTCCTGTTGGCACAGTCAAATGAGCCACGTCTGAGCAATAATACATTCTGCCAATAACCATGAAGCACAGCTGCAGATGTGCACATAAGGCATTGAAACAAACTGTTGCAGAATTCTTTTTGTGAAAAATCATCGCCTCTACTGATAGCTGCTTACAATTTTATGTTACACTTCTAAAGCTTAACCTTTAGAAAATTTATGTTAAAAGTGCTCACTAAAATTTGAATTACGTATGGTCCTGCTCAGCTACAACAACCGCTACTGGAGATAATAAGAATTTTATCAATCTATCAACTTATGAATATGCAAACAGTTCTTTCGGAAATGGTAATGGTGACTGGTGTATGGTGGTTTTCCATCACATTCACAAGGATACGTAGTTCTTACAATCTTTGGCTTTCTTGAGAGAACCACTTCACCACCTTACACACATTAATATTGTATGCAACTTGTAACTATACAAACTCTGCGATACCCGACGTGAATACATACACAAGTATCAGATATGCCTGGAGGGGTCACATTTGGCTACAGCTCTCGCCTCTCACTAAGGTGGTGATCCAAGTTATATTCCCACAGGGTTGATCCCCTGACTACCGCATGTGGGATATGCATTCAGTAAATTTCGCAATCCCTAATAGGTCTTTTTTCCCTACAACTTTAAAACATCAACTAAATATGAAAACATAGTGGAGATTTAAGAATAGTCATTTTTTCATTATTGACAAAAAAAATGTATTTTAGGTATGTTGCGTTACTGATATCACGATTTTCATTTTTAAGTGTCCGTTTTAATTGGGTTTTCAAAGTCGTCATTTATAAATCATTACATCTCCAGTCTCTGACTCGTATTAAAAATATGTTGCACTACCCAAGCAATTGATCCTTGCAGTTTATATTTAGGTAACAAATCACTCTTGCTAATAATTGCAATACTCAATCTTACGGTAACACAATGCACGTAAAATGAAGTACTATTTTTATTTTAAAGTGCTCAAACTTGGTTAAATTCGGTTTTATGTCTCTAGATATAAAATGTATTTTAGAGATAAGTCAGCGGTTAAACCAAGCCAGCAACATATGCTAGTTCCAGTAAACCATGCCATATAACAAATACTGCTGGACTGATATCCTCATACGACTGAAAACTCCAGCATAAGACCCTCTGAGCCAGGCTTGAGACGAGCATACACACATCAGAGTCATTTCGAAGATGGACTGACAAGCGCTCGGCTTGTGTGACACTGTTCACGACCGTTTTCTCACGGTACAAACACTCCAGTCCCTCGTGAGTGTAATCATTAGCGACCTCTCAAATTCGTCAGATTGTTTATGAACGCACCTGGTTTTACAGTAAATTCTTAAAAGAAACAGTTGGACGGCCTACATTTCTTGAAGGCATAAATCCGTAGAAACTAAATATTTACTAAATGCTAGAAATCAACATTTGTTTCATTCAATTATATTTCTTTAAATGGAGTAAAACTTAGTTTAAATTTTATAGTCAAGTTGATTTTGTTTTTCGTTATCTCATTTATTATTCTGTTAAATCTGACTTTAATTGCAAGGGTAAAATATAATACAATATTTAATTAGTGTAATTAATCTAGACTAATATTTCTTGTGAAACTGTATTTTTCTCAGCTGATTGAATTCCGTCCATTCGAAGGCTTGGTGCTTCGGGGCACATCGATATGCCGGCACCTTTAACACATATCTTTTTAATTTTACAGGTCTTCAGTTAAAATGGCTTTATCTTGTTTCAGTAAAGTAATAAAGTATTTCCAACTTTGTCTACGTACGTTTATTTTTCGTTTCTCGTTTAAACGTCACATTTATGCGACCAGCAAAAACATTTTTTAACTACTGCAACTAATGTATTTAAACTGTTCTAAAAAATTAGCTTTAAATGAATTTTTAATTTTGCTTGGATTGTATTATAATGTTTGCTATATCAACTCAATATAGGAAGGTTTTTAATGGACGACTTGAAGTACACGCCCCCTGACGTCACCGCAGGGTAAAAGTACTGTGGGAAACAAAGCTTGTTTACAAACATGCTGATTTGTTAGTTGGTAATTGCAGAAAGCAAAAATGTTGCGTATTCATAGATTTGCATGCAAGGGTAAAACATATTACCGTATTTGCCGGCATATAATGCGGGAATTTTATGCTAATTTCAATAGTTGCGAATCACTAATCGCATTATACGCCGTGCCGTATTATTTGACACAAACAGCAAAAAAGTGGTATATATGCCGTTTTTGCGCTAGGCAGTGTGTACGCTTCCATCAAGAGCGGAGGAGGGGTGGCAAAGCTATTTTTAGAATAGCGTTCTGTGGATCATAGCGTGGCGCGTAGTCTAGTGGTTAATGCTGTCTAGCTTACGTTGATCTTAGCTGTGTCGGTCGTGTTTAAGTGTGAATCTAGAGAAATGGGTAAAACAAGGAGGTTTTCGTATACTGCAGAGTTCAAAAGGAAAGTTGTGAAATGCGCAAACGAAACTACGAACTGTGAAGCGGCCCGAAAATTTGGAGTGAATGAGAGTAATGTACGTCTCTGG
>PNEQ01108014.1:0-12528 GCA_003012365.1 Medauroidea extradentata
TGATGGTTCAAAACTCACTTGGAGTATATATTTTTAGTAATTTAAATTTGTTAATTTATATTTGCACATTACGAATAAGTGAAATTTTCTTGGGTTTATACGTGCAGCCTCGGTATAATGTGATTACCCGATTGTACGAGAACTGTTATTCAAGTAATGAACATGGAGATGCAATTTTTTATTTCTAACATATTTTTTATATTAGTATTTCATTTATACCATTCCTTGGCGATATTCTGGACAACTGGCGACGAAATATATTGAGGAATCCACAGTAATTTCACGCATTTGAAGAAAGCAGAGTAGTTGGGTTGTTATTGGTTGGAATTAAGAATTAACACATTATTTTATTATGAACCAGAATTACTTAAGACTTTTTTCCGTGTGCGTGTTTGACGCTTACTGCATAATTCTTACTTATTAAGTTTTTAATTGTGAATTAGGCTTCAGCTTCAACCTCCCGATAAAATTGCCAGAAATTTATCCCTTAGTTAGTCCCACCTAGAGTTCGTAAGACGCAGTTTGTCGTCTACCTAGGAGATAAAATTTACCCAGATGTTACCCAGAAGTGGTAAGACCGGCCCTAAATAAATTTTAATTATTTTTATTTTGCTATTATCAATCATATTTCCCTAGTTAAGTACCTTAAATTGCTTACTAAAGATTTACAACTGACATGTACGTAATGTGTGTATTTATGTCTTTAATAATATACAAAGTAAAAAAAACTGCGGGTTTTGGATTCGAACCATCATCCCCCAAAATAGTTACGTTGGCGTAGCTTATTAATCTTCCGCTTATCCAACTACACTACAGGAACGCATAGAAGCAATAATTTGTATAGTCATTAATGTATGTAATACTTCACTCAATATTGCCTTAAAAGTTTATTTTATGGTAGCAGCACGGATTGTCTATAAGCAAACACTGTATAAATTCTAGTTTAAAAATTAAAATTGCTTTATTCTCCATTAATACAGGATTTTATTTAATTTGTATATTTTGGAATTTATGTAGGCAAACATATTTTATGCCATTTAACAGGAGTAAACATCTTGTTATTTATTACAAATACATGCAATTTAGTTGCTATAAAATTCTCTGGCACAATAATATTTATGAATGATAGAAAGTTTGTCTTAAAATAAAAGTCCACCACATTACTCGTTTATGAATAGTCACTAGGTTAGCCAAGGTGTAGTTAAATTGCACAATTCTAACCTGATTCTCTTAAAGTGTTCCAAGTGGAGTTTTCTAGTTTTTAAAATGAAAACCAAATTAATTATTTGCTTATATTTGATCGTACGTTGGCTAATAATTGGTAATGAAGTATCTTGATACATGAACAAGAAAAACTGCATGTAACGTTTCGAAAACACCAAATTTATTGCGTGGTGTTCGTAAGTGTTCAGAATCGTTCGTGTACTCTCGGCCATCTTAAGTTTGTGCTTCGTCAAACTGGAAGTAGTGCCAAATAAGCTAGTCTTGAAGCGCGCAATCTTAACGAAGATCGTCTTATTCGTGGACTATGAAACTTGGAGTTGAAAAATGCTGTCTAAGTAAGATCATCTTGGTCAAGTCGTCTCGAGACAAGACAATGAATACCGCCCATGGAATGCACGGGTCTGAAACGTTCTGTCTTCTACCGGCCACTAAAATTAAAGTGTGTGTCGCAACTCTTCGAAGAGGACATAAAAATTTCATTTAGGCCAGTATTCCTAAACAAAAAGTTAGGGTCTACAGAAGCACTACCATCTCGGGGGCCAGAAAAGCAACGACAGAAACCAAAGTCGCTGAGCGTGTTCCTAGACGTGTTTGTGCCGTGTCCTGAGATTGTGTCAGGTAAGTCATTGCTTATTATTCGCCGCCCCATGCCAGGCTAGAAACAAATGAAGGCGACGATGAACGCTGCTGATTTACCACGTTAAACTTTGTACTTTTGAAACGTATTATTTAGCATTTGAATTTTGTTTACAAAATTATTACAGTAACAAAGAGATAAAAATCATGGAATATAACAGTCACAATTAAAATATTCTATAACTGTTTCTTGTTAAAAGTTAAAACAGGAGGCACAGTAGACACACGATCGCAGTGTTTCCATTCACATTTTTATGCTGATTATGACCTGAAATGTTATATTAGCATATTATTTGGAAACATGGAATTACATTCAAAATATAATTCGCAATCATTGTTAAAATATAATGTATTGTTATGCCACAACTAAATACTAAAAACTAAGCTATTGACGGTAACAATGTCACATAAATTAGATCTCTCATCGCCTCTATACACAACGCACTAAACCGACAAGTTTTTTCTTTTGTCATAGGCTATTACATGAGCATACTTCAAACAATAGCTCTTATCATTTCATTTAATACATCTCTCTAGCAAAGTGAAATTCATGCTTCAGTCGAAACTTCGTTTGTATCCAGTAATTTTATTTTGAAACAGTCTCTAATAACCTGGGTGTCGACGATACGTAAAGCTCGCTTACCTTACCTTTTGTTTTTGAAATATATGAAATAAAATGATGTTTTTGACAATTTCCGAAGGCTTCAGTACAACACTGATACAGCGCGCGAGCTGTTTTAAATATTGTTGCCTGTCAACTGTCAACATCTGAAATGTGCTTTTATTTTACAATATGTTGATAGTAAATATAATGCAGATGTGACGTTGGCAGGAGGGGTATTAAGGTGTTTGCGATTATGACAATGATGTTGAAAAGGGCGCCAGTTCCTCAATTACGAGGAACAACACTCGAGCAGAGACTTTACACTCCCAGGGCATGGTCGACAGCCCAGGGACTAACAGTGATTAAAATTCTCGCCCCCTGCTTCCTCGTCGACTGGTTATCCTATACGATGCCGAGGTTGTATGCCACCTCAGATGCCGTAACGTAACTGAATATATACGTAGATAGGTAACTGTATGAACAGGTTGTAACACATACTGATTCAACGGTACTCACTGTTATGACGTCAGGATGTTCAGATAGCTGTGGGTTTATGGGTTCCCGTTATACTGTGATGGTGAGGAGATGAAACAATTGACACACGTAATGATGACACTGTAGATTTATTCTCCATGAATTATGGTACAGATGGTATGTGTACAAATTTGTAGGCCTGGGGTGACACATGCCACCTCCTCCCGACGCGTCTCGATACCAACTGAACTCAAAACATGGCGGAGCTTCCCTCCAACAGTAGAAAAATATCGCGTAGCTACCAGCTAATGTGCAAAAACTGTACACTGGAACTACATAGCCAATAAACATGTACAAAATTATGAAATTTTCACATCAACTTCTCAATGTCTTGTGGTATGTAAAATGTTCTGGTTCCATTAAAATTACAATAAGAAAGTTTTGGATATGTGCTTTGCGTCCCTAGGAATTTAAATGTCATACTGTAATGGAGAAGAAAAAACAAACAAGTAATTTATGTATATATATACATGAAAACAAACGAACACAATAAAATCCCTACGTGCTAATTTCAAATTGAATCAGACATTACTTTGACATAAATTGCCACGGTGGACCCTACACCGGGTAAGTCCATTTTAATTGTGAGGAGTGGTTGGTAGAATGAGATACTGAGAAAAGGATGCAAATACCTGAAATTACGGTTTTAAACAAGTCACAAACTAACTACCAGTTCCCCTCAATAAACATTAAGTGTAAATGAACCACTAATCGTTCAGTAAAGTTGGGCATGTTGCACTCTCTTCACTGTAATGATCTTGGAGCGGTTGTGTACTCAAATGGGTTATACTCCTTCAGACATACTGCATTCGCCAGGGTGTAGGGCTGAGTAACACTGGGTCTAGCAATAGCACCACTAGGCCGTATCCCTAGGGACACTCGAGAAAACTCTTAAGAATGAAGATGAGGTACAGCTGGTGCGAGGGGCGGTGTGACAGACGGTCTGAGGTAGGTGTGTGTGGTAGCGCACGTCGGATGTTTAGTAGTTTCTAAAGAAACATGTTTTTTTTTTTTTTTTTTTTGTGATGCAAAATGTTTACAAAAACTATTTTTTTGCGTGGTTAGGTCAATGTGGACAAATTAGAATGCCTACATTAATAAAGTTTACACTGGTTTATTGTTATTTTACATGCATCGAAATGAAAAGCGAAGATGCATTAGTAAATATTAATTGAGTATAACTTGTTATAGTAAACGCCAAATGAGAAAATAATCTTCGCGGAGTGTTTGGGGGGCAAATGATGGGGGGGAGCCACGGTAGGGGAGGGCGCTATGGAAGGGCCGCCGCTGGAGGGAGGGAATCCACTTCACACTGCTGCACCTCTACATGCCTAACTGAAAACATCGTCCCCGGTAGCACACACTATACATTTCGATAAATCATAGTTCACATACACAAATACAATTCATGAAGACGAAACTAGGTTTGAACCAACATCGGCAACATATATTATTATGATTCGCCGCGATGCTCAAAGGTGCAAACAAATATCCTAACCAAATAGATTTTGAAAACGCCTATGACGTACCATCCTCCCGAGCTTTCAACATATGCGGTTTATTTACAAACAACAAAAATGCGCACCACTCACTCACAGTAGACGAATATGTGGTAACTTACCTCAAATATGCTGTAGTAATTATTTAAATCAACAAGAATATTTGTTATATTTAGATAAAAACATTTTGCCGCTTTCTTCAACAAGTCTCCGTGGCGAAGTCGGTAGCGAGCGCGGTTGGTAAGCTGGAGGTCGTAGGTTAGGGACGTGGTTGAGCGAACATTTTACTTTTATTTTAATGTTCCAAAATACTTTTCTTAATCTTTCACAAACACGCAGAAAAAGCCGCCACGTAAATTTGTCACAAATTGTGTTTGTTATTTTACCAAATTCTTTCCCGCACAAAAATTTTAATACTTTTGCTGAAAAAACTGACTTATTGCTAATTAACAATTAATAAGCAAAAGTGTGTTATATTGTCGTTGGAAAAAAATTAGGTAAAATAGCAAATGCAATTTTTGACAAATTTACATGGCGGTTTTACGATATCGGCAGCCGTTCGGCTTTAAAAAATATTTATTGGTCTAGCAACAAAAATAGGCACCCGTGGCTTTTAAACATTAAATTCATCACTAACATTTTTTTTCTTCCTTTACAAATGTTAAATATTCCGTGTCTATATAAATACAAATACATCAGTACATGCAAGCACATTGCTCTCAAAATCTGCTACAACATGAGACCAAGTACACGAATAAGAGAATTCATAGCTTACCTCAAAAAATTATTTTTGCGGAATGTAATGTATTTCTTTGTTCTTACTCCATAATACTTGTATCACATATCATTCACTGTCTGACAAAGGCTTAAAATCGTTCAAAAAGTCGTCTCCACTGTCACTGGTTTCACATGAACTGGATGAAGAATCTTGCACACGAATAACAAATTCTTCCATGGCATCATCTAAAAGATGTTCTTGAGTTACGTACTTGCGCTCAGTTTTTTTCACATTGTCACACACGGACGCCCATTGTTCTTTAGTGACTTCTTGAAATTTCTGTTCAGCGAGGCCTCTAACATCACTTAGGTTAAACGTGGTGTTCGGAGATGCAACCCAGTTTTTACGATACCCCAAATTTTTTTGATTGGGTTAAGATCTGGGTGGTAAGGAGGCAGGCGCAGCGCTGTATGTCCATGTTGGCCGAGTAATGCGTCAATTGTGTACGAGCAGTTCAGTGGCTTGAATTGTTTTACAAGTTCGTACAATTCACTTTTCGTCAATGCGGCATCAATTGCAATATTATGTTCCTGTAGCCATTCTACAATCTAACTTTTGCAGCTGTTCGAAGTTGGGTGACGTACAGACTGGACGTTGTGATAAGAAGCATTATCTAAGACAACTACAGAATGTGGTTTCAAATTTGGTATCAGTTTATCTTGCAGCCATTTAGAGAAGTTGGTATGGTTCATATCTTTATGATAATCGCCTGTTTTTGTTCCGGACTTAAATATTAAAAGTGCATTCGGCACAAACCCGTCTTCTCCTCCAGCGTGAAGAATAATCAGTCTGTTTCCTTTAGACATTGGTTTCTTAAGGCCGCTTCTAGAACCGTCTGTCCACTCCTTCGGAGTAGTGTATGGTAACTATGAAGGTATGTTTCATCTACGTACACGATATTCTGCTGTTCGTTTCTGGCTTTACATATCTGTCGGAGGTATGATATACGTAAAAGCTTTATGTCATGACGTTCCATTATATCCTGGTGATTATCTGATGTGTTTTTCCAACGGTAACCTAACTTTGAGAGCAAGCGCCTTAGAGATGTTTTCCCGCCTTTGTGAGAGATGTCTTGAACCAGTTTGGCATGGAGTGCACCTACAGTTGGACGACGTTTCTCAGTTAAGTAAAAGTTATTAATTGTTCGCCGCACTACCTGTATGTCAAAATCGTCTATGCTAGTACTCGTAACATGTTTTTGCCGTTTTTTGTTTGGGGTTTCATAGAATTTGGATGAACCTTCCTTAATCTCGGTTCCTTCTCTTTTTATTTTGTAAATGGTTGGTACAGAGAAACCTGTGGCTGCTGAGACCCATTTCACGACTTCTGAAAGCAGTATAGCTAAAACATTTTCTGCCTCATTTTGCATAAATTTTATGACATTGTAAACAACTTCTCGGGATTGACTGTGAACGACTTTTCCTTTTTTGTAATTTGCCATAACTTCCGTGTACCTATTAGTTTCTACGTCACAGTTGCAAACAAAATACCTTGTAAGGACATAAATTTGCAGCACATACAGCGTACACTTCTAAAACCACATAATATAGTATATGTACAACACTGTACACACCAACTGTTACGTATCATCCGCTTACACCGTTGAGACTAACGGTTTTTCGACGGGTATAACGTACACGCGCAGGAGCTCTCGCCCGACCGTCCTCGTCCGCTCTCTGCACTGCAATGAACTGACCTCACCCCTTACTGCAGTGGGAATGGACTCGTCAACTCCCTTGACGTGTTTTCGTCTTCTGCGCATTATTTTCTCATTTGGCGTTTACTCTATGAGCGTTGAAAATTATCCCGGAAAATTAATTGTGTCATTTTAATATCTAAAAAAACACAAAATGAGATATGTGCATCTGAATGTGACGACAAATTTTTATTGTTCTAGACACAATATTTCATTTTATAAGGTTAGCATAAAAAAAAGTAAGTAATTTCATACAGAACATAAAACATAAAGAAAATAATTTTGATATATGTTTTGTATGTTATATTCAGCGAAAACCAATTAGTTTGTACTCTCTACCAATAGTTGATTATAACATCGTAACATGTTATTTTAATGTGTAGAAACAATATTTCCTAAATTTACAGTAATCGTACTACTGCTAATAATATTCTGTGTAACATAAAAAAAGTTAAAAAAAAAACCTTCGGAACAGCCATGATTCGAACCCGAATAACTTGAGTACTGATCGAGCACCTAGTCACCTGAGCTAACTGCACTGATATCGTTGTAGTGTAAAAATTATATACTAAAGCCAGCAATTAGCAAACTGTCTACAATATCATAATTTTCTTAGTTTTTGTAAAGCTTGTAGCTTATCACTTAATATTCTCACAATCGTAAAGTTTTATTTTATGTACAATTTTCTTGTGTTTATCGACTCTTGTTGTGTTAAATGCGATTTTCGGTAGGCAAGCGGTAATGTACGGTGTACCGGTTTCGCCAGGAATAATGTGCTACCATCTCCAGATACAGAAACGCAAGGGTTGAGTCCTATCTCGCAACCGTATTCCTAAATGTGATGCATGGTCGCAGCGTCTTGAGCTGTGAAGCCGCTGCCTCATCCTGCCCATTCCATATTCCCGCACCCATTGTTAATCCTTTCTACCTTTATTACTCCCGCACACGTCAGTGCACTCTAACCTGACTCCAAATATTTAATATAAAACCTAACTAACCCATCCTTACCTATCCTTCATTCACAAAAACCCTGGGCAAGGATATTCTAACGTATTTTTCTACGAGACGTTTTGCCGCCTGTAGACATGCCACCCGCAGCACAGAGACCACGGAGGAGGGAAGGACCACCCCCTCACGCCCGAGCCGTCTCTAATTAGGCGATCGGCCGGCCAATCACCACAGACCGCCCTGAGAAGGGTATAAAATAGGGAGCACGAGCCACCGAAGCCAGTCGCGATCACTCGTCACTCGGTAGCAGTTCAGCTGCAACCAACCTACAGATCCAGGCTTGGAAGACCAGCGACCGTTGGACCCCTTCCAGAAGAGCCAGCTGTCTCATCGCCCAGTACAGTAGAATCCTACATGCCACTCAGTTGAGTTGCCAAGAGCAGTTCGTCTCCGAGTAGCAACCTGTTTGCTACTCTCTCTGAGCAGTACTCCTGCTTACACTGAAAGGTGCAGCTGCGGTAGATTTCTCTACCCTCATCACTGCCACAAGCTACAGCTCCAGGCCCGGAAGACCAGCGACCGCCGGATCCCTTCCAGAAGCGCCCATCACGACCGTGAAAGCCTTCTACGCCAGCTGTCCAGCTTCGTTAACCAAGAGCTGCTTTCCGAGGCATCTTCACCTGCATCAACGACTCTCCCCACTGAAGCTAGTGCTCTTCAGTTCCTTCCTACACACCCTTAAGGCTTTTTAGGCACAGGGTGTTTGTTTCCATTGTTGGCGTATGCCAATAAACAACGCAGCTCATCATTCCCTTCTTTTCTTCACTCATCGTACCTTTCCATTGTTGACAAATCCCTCCACGTGCAAGACACCTGGGACCCCTGCATCCCATAGAATCGCAACGGGAGTTTGATATCGGGTTGTCTTAATCATTCTACGACTGGGAGGAGGCGTAAGCCGCGCACCTTCCAGATTTTTTTACATTATGCCCTCTGGAGGTAGCAAGACTACACTGTGCTCTTTCCGAGCGGTGTCGGGTCTTGTCTTGACTGGGAGAGGTGAAAAGGCATAGGGATGTGCTGAGGCACACTTCTAGAGCTCCTCTACATGTCCACCTGCCCAGCGCTAACAATTGTGCCGCCGCATTAAGGCTTTTCATGCCACAACAGGCGATCCTACGGGATACCAGTTTCCAACAATCAGTTAGCCTTATCATCACATCTTCAATTGAGTCACAGTCAGGCTATGCCTAAGAGGTCAGGTAGGAAGTTGAGGGCCAGACAGGAGTTCGCCAAGTTGGTACAGAAGGCACTGGAGGTTAGGGATCCTGAGCCAGGCGTGTATTGGTTCCAGAGGGAGGTTTCCGCCGCCGCTCGACGAGACGCACCACTCAACGGCCACACCATTGTCCGGCTGGCATTATAGCTCCCTGGTGGATCAGCCTTCCTTGGCACCCCCTCCTCGATACCTGTTTCAGTCTCAACCCCATCATCGCCTTGTGGACCCCCATCTGATGCAACTCCTACCCTAAGCACTTCCGTTCTGTCCTGTCCGGGATATCAGCACCCCATTGTTGCCACTTCTTCCCTTCCACCTTCGGCTACACCTACTGTGGAAGTGCAACCTCCAGTGCAGCGCTAGTTTCCCTCGCGGTAATAGCCTTTATGAGGTGGGGAGAGTCCGACGAGGAATATGGCGGTAGACACTTCGGGAGTTCACCCTGGGAGTGGAGCACGCCGCCACCTAGCCATCGCGCCCTCGCCAACAGACTACCCATTCCCCACCAGGTGCGTGAGGCATCAAAAGCCCACAAACGCATCAAGAAGTTTTGGCTCACCAACGTGCAGTGCCGATGCGTGATCTAATTTGAAAGGCAAGCTACTGATCATATTTGCGGCTACCAAGATTTTAGCGTTTTAAAAGGGAAAGAGGGGAAGAGGAACCTTAAATCTCGGAATATTTTAACGGAAGAGAGTAATAATAAAACAAACTAAAAAGCATTTTCCTTGGCAACAAGTGTGGCAACCAGTTCATCAGGAAATGGTAACGTCTTGTATGGCAGCTGTTAAGGTATCAGGTATTGCGTCAAAAATTCTTTATCAGGATGCGTGAAGGTAATATGACGGGATACCTGATACCTTACAGATAAAACCAAGGAGCCAGCTAGGCGGTGGGTCAGATTGTCATGTTACTATCTACAGTATGCCGCGTTGGCAGGGGCGTCATTTGGGGGGGGGGGCAAATTCCCTGTCCTGAATTTAGAAGGGTAAGTGTATAAAATTTTTTTGTGTATTTTGTTATTAACATAATACTAATGTAAGCGCATAAACCAATGTTTTATTATTAAAGTTTCCAATTTATACAAGCTCACTAAATAAAAAAGATGCAACAAGGGGGCCGATTAAATATCGCTTTTGAGAAGTGCAGTGCAAAATTTGTGCTTGCGCTGCGTTGCTTTTGTATTAAATACACAAATACGCAGGTGCAAGTGGTCATGTGACGGCACGAAGTGCCTGAAAATCTGCAACTGGCAAATAGCTCGACGCAAGTATATCTGCACCCTTCGCGCATTGGACAATTTTCGTGAGAGTGAAAGAAAATTAACATAAAAGTTGTATATCTTTAGCTGTAAATAGCGAATATGTTTTGCAAGTACCTGTTAGGCTAATTGCTTAGAACAGTGACATTACCTATTTTCCTTGCTTGGGTGGCGTGTTTCAACATCACATCTTTCTCGCCGACTTTTTTCCACATTACACGTGCTTTATATTTAAGAGTGATTCTGTTGGGATTCTCTTTATTTCATGAAACGGGAGGGCTATCATTTTAGTTTTAAGTCTTTCGTGAGACTTGCTGTCTACTCATCACACACTATCTCGGTGAACATTGAACTTACCTAATTAAATTTATTGCAGTTAAGTTGTAGGAAAGCCACTCGTATACACTACACATTAGCAATGAATTTTTTAGAAATACTCACTGAAAGACTAATGCCACCTGTGTATATATTTTTGACAACTCCTTTCCAGTATATTCTGGAAAATATGGAGGCAATAAAATAAATAAAAGTATAGCCAATTAGGTAGTAGGCCTACACTCACAAATACCATGCCACACAAGTTAAAATAACTTACGTGAATTTCAAAACTAAGTCACTCTACTTAATACCAGTACAAATATAAAATGTATTCATAAACTTTGCTCTGATCGCGTCACACGTCTCTCACATTAGGCACTTTGTTTTCCGTTAGCAACATAACGTATGTAAAAGCTGGTTACAGACGAAAACCACTCTGATGAATTTCAATTGTGTTACAAAAAGGCTACTCTCCATAAATATAGTACTTAATTATTCACGAACTATCTCATTCAATAAAAATGAACACACACATCAACTACATTGAAATAACCACGACATTATAGTAATTAATGTTTCAAACTTCAAAATACAACCAAATAAATATAAATGCTGAAATAATTGTTACTAATAACCGATGTTGGCTACACTGCAGATACGATTTGACGTCTGGGTCGGAGATTACATGCTGTTTTTATCTAGGAGAGGCGGAAGGGGTGGTTGAGTTTGAGGTTAAGGTTTTCTTGTAGGTTATTTTTTTATTTGTTTAAAACTTAGGCATTTATTTACTGAATTTGAGGAACGTTTCGGTTTATCACTTGAGTTTTTTTTTTTAATTATGTGTAGTCACTCCCAATATTTCATAAATTATTATTCTCATACATTTTCGTGCTGTACAAAACTTGCACCATCCCATTGCATGATATTGTATTTCTTTAGAATCTAATAAATACATAATGGATCACACTACGTTTAACAAGAAAAAAAATCAAACTAAATACATAATAAACATACTTTCGTGCATCGATAAACCAATGAATAAAACATACGAAAAAATAAGAAACGTGACAAAACAAAAATGGTGTAAGTTACATTGCGAAAATGATATAAACATGAAATTTGAGTGTAATTATGTGCAACACAAACGCTTAAAATAAAAATAAACTACGAACAACTGTTTGAAAGGAACGTTACAAAAAATGAATACTTTGTAACGACATAACCTACGATTCCCGTCGTAGTACGTTTCCTGACCTTTATTTATTTATTTATTTTTTTTCACTCCATAGACACCTTACAATCTGTCGTTGACAATTGGTGCATGGAGGACGTCAATATAATAGTTGCTTACAAACTACACACATTATATACAAAAACATTTATTATAAAAAAATCTACTAGTGGTGCAAGGTAAACAAACATATAGCCTACATAACCTTTGTTATACACAATTAACATTTTCAAGGCTCCTTATCAGTATATACAGCAATTTAAATCAGTCTACTCAAGTTTATTACAAAGATTGAAATAATCTTCTGTACTGTAGAAAGGCTGGTTTAGAAGATTGTTTTTGATTATGCTCTTAAATTCATTTTTATTGGAAAAGCATAGTTCTTTATAGTTATTGGGTAGGGAGTTGAAGACTTTGGTCATTGTGGAGGATGGTCCTTTTTGGAAGAGTGCCAGTGATGTTGCTGTTAAGTGAATATTTTGATTATTTCTCGTTCTGTGACTATGCACTTCATAATTCT
>PNEQ01108017.1:0-16517 GCA_003012365.1 Medauroidea extradentata
CAACAACTCAGTGGACCCAGAAGATCTGGAAAACGATGACTTGGAAGAAGACAGTGATGGTTTCTTTGAAGACACAAACTAATCCAAATGTGGTGTGTTAAAGTTAAGTGTTACTGTTATTGTTTATCCATTTGATACATTTGATAGTAAACTGTGCTAATAGTAACTGAGCATAGTTAAACACAACTATGACAATACATTACTGGTATATCAACGAGGATTCACTCATTGAAAGCATACTTTTGTGTCGTACATCAAAACAAAAATCTGAGCAGATTCTGAGACTGTCAACATCATTTTTCTTATTCTATGAAGGATTGTGAACATAACTGTGAAGGTCGCTTGCTTTCATCACAAAAATCGCACGGGAATGCACATGCTCCCGGACTAAAACATTTGTAAGTTGCCGTGCATATATTTATGGGAATATTTGCTGTTCACTGCGCTGTCTTTACAACTAAACTAATATCCGACAAGTATATTATAACAAGTTATTTAAAACATTAAGAAGTATTTTTAAAGAATTAAAAGCTAATCTTTTAACGTATACATACCAAAACTGAAATTATTTTGTAATATTTGAACAACAACATTGAATCATATCTGTACACTTTGAAAAACCCATTAAAATAGTATATTTTATTTGATTTTATTTCGTAGGAAGCATTGAGTTTGAAAATTTGTCATTACCATATTTTTAACATTTTTAGTATAATTCTCTGTAAAAATATTACTGGGCCCAAAACTAAATTATTTTCCTCAATCAATCTCGAATATTCAAATAATTTAGGATTCAGTTTTAATGACACCCGTGTTAAATGTACGTAAAATTGCCATACAATATCCACGAATATATATATATATTCGCATGAAAGTTTCGTTTCATTACTATTCATTGAGTAATATGAACGATTGTTTAAACTGATTCAACTGAATACAGTAATGAAATAAAATAAAAGAACTTAATAAAAGTACATTTAAATCGTTTAGCTTTCTTATCACATAATTGCTTCATTCCAGAAAAATGCATGCCGTGATATGGACATTACTTTATTATTTCCGAAAGGCCCGTAATTTTTGATTGCTGCAAAGTTTTCCCAAGTTTTCATACAAAGTAAATCGTATATACAACGAGCGTATGTATGTATGGTATGTGTGGTCAGTTCTATAAATGTGTTCTATGGGCTCTTGTATAGTAAGAAAACATGGAGTACTGATTTATGACAAGTAAAATTAATGAACATTATCTGTGCTGCACTGATTCGTAGCAGAAAACGTCTAGTTTTAGGAGATGTAAGAGAGATCATTACACAACCAGGCATGTGTTTTCTTCAAATTCCTTTACGTCTTAAGACGGCCGCCTACCTCAGCTTCAAACGCGTTGCAACGTGTTCGTAAACAAGTTTTTTTCTACAAAAATATTCTACGTGTGCTCATTGTGCCAACGTACGAAAAAAACAAACTTCAGACAAGGTGTGAACCTCATTGTTAAGATACAGTGCTCATTAAAAACACTGTTTCAAACCCCCCCAACATGGCTAAAAACGGCCTTTTCAGACTTCCGTACTTCAAAATGTACTACCCGGATGTATGTGAAACTCAGATTGCCACCTGCACTGAACTTAGTTGCAGACTTTCCACCTATAAAATTATATGGTCATTGCTTAATGTCCCATAGGCGACGCGGCATTTGATGCGCGCTTCAAGGTCGACCTTACTGCTCCGTCGCTTTTGAGCCTCTCACGCGCGGGTAGGCGGTGCCCATACGGCTAGTCGAACATTAACTTTGGCAATGTCTTAATTTTCTAGTAATAATGTTAAATTATCTAACATTGCTCCAGAATTATGAATAAGTGTGCGATTGTAGTGTTAAGTACGTATTCTCTACTGACAAGACTATATACACCTGACAGACGATACAATAAGTGATAATCTTAGTCAGGTTCAAACGGCCCTGCTGAGCTGAGGTCTTCTGCGCAGATGACTGAGGTTAAATGGAGCAGCGGTGTGACGTAAGGACAAGGAAACTGAAGCTTTCTGAGAACACTTGCTGGACACAGGTAACTCCCGCCACATTTTCCTCTTCTGGAAACCCAGATATACCTCGACTGTACTTTCAGAATATCGATACGATAGTAAACTATTAAAATACCTGCAAGTTCAACTCGGAGGTTGTGACATTATTAAATTAGAGCCTTACCATAAAATATGAATTAAGGAATACTGCTGAAGTCCGCTGTGAATACACAGGCGTCCACGCGAATTGGGCAAAACTAAAGACGAACATTTAGTGGTAAAATGTTGCACGATGACATATTACATGTGCAGTTAGTCCGCTCTTGCGCTCCACAGATATCTTACTTATGCTCTGACCTGTATATTGTGGGTGCAAGTTAAAATACCGAGCAGTCCAAACATGTTCCTACGTTTACTTGATATAACATACATGAAATAATATCTGGACGTGGAGCGCAAGACGGGACTTTCTCCGTGCAGTGTTGCCACATTGAGCACATAAAATATCGTCGTGCTACACTTTGCTATTTACATGTTCGTCTCCAATCCAGCGCAGGATTCTCGTGGTGTGCTTTATACGAGGTTGTTTCTCTTCATTCCATATTAAATCATCGATTTTGATAAGTAAATCACATGACCGTGTACACTTGTGGTTCCAATCTAGTTAGGCTGCGTTCGTGAGGCACAGAATCTATGGAGCGCTAAGGGTGACGGCGGCACACAAACCAGGAAACTGGCGCGCATAGCTTTACTAGTATTAATTTTCCTATGGAACTGTAAGTGTTGATGGTATCAATTTATTAATGACATTTATGGTCAGATCACGGTCGTAGAAGAACAGGTCTGGACACTCGCCTATCTACCAATGTATTTTGCTTGACTCCCTTGTTGTTTGGCTGTAGTTCGTCAAGTTACCGAGAATATTGTGTTTTATTGGCGCTGCAGTCAGGGCGGTCGGGCTCACACTTCGCCCACTTTTTTTAAGTGTTTACATTATAAAGAAAATTAAGATTGCTGGAGCCATGCTTTAGAATTGAGAGCAAAGGAAGCATTTCAAAATGATAAAAAATACGTTTTGATACAGTGTTTATCTTAGTGGGAGGTAAGTGGGTGGAGCATGAGCCCGACCGCCCTGATTGCAGCGCCAAAGACATACAGCATTATCGGTAACTTGGCGAACTACAGCCAAACAACAAGGGGGTCAAGTTTCCAGGGGAGTGTCCAGACCTGTTCTTCTACGACCGTGGTTCAGATTCCAACGCATATTTATATTATTGTGTTTTTCGAAACCGGTTGGAATTTTCCTTGTTATGGCCTTCTGGAAAAGCTGTTTTTTAGACTGTTTGAGAGGCGTGAATATTGTGTTTCCAATAAACAATGCTAATTTTTAAACTGACGGAAACATTGATTGGAGTTTATGGTCTTTTCGTAGATGAAGAAATGTAATATAGGGTAAGATGTTTATTTAAAAAATGAATAATTGTAGCTCGCTGTAATGTTTTTCAAACGCAGGTAAATAGTTAACTTTACTATGAATGGTCTATAAGCGAGTGACCCTAAATACACAGAAATCGACAGGAAATGTAAGGAACAAAGTACCAGTATTGTAGGGTCGAGGTGGTCCCAGCCACAAACATGTGGGGCAGTTCGCTAACGACCACGGCCCCGTGGAAGCAAGCCATCCTCCCCCCCCCCCCTCGTCGTGCGTTCTATTCAGAGCTGTGCTATTCCTGGAAACATGAAAGACAGAGGAAAGTCGTGTTTTGTTTAGAAAGGTGTGTCACTCTCTCGCCGAAGAGCCGAACTAGTTAAGATGTTTTGACAACCCCAGTGCCAGTGGCTATCAATAGCACCGATATTAGCATAAATACACCCGTTGTTACGTTAGGTGGTTTCCTTAAAGTCTTCGACTTAGTTTTATTGATTCATAACATAATGTTTGGATTAATTATTTAAAAAACAAAGCCAATTAAGGCATAAATAATGTCTTAACTGTTATTTAAGTGTAAAATTAGTTTTTTTTTGTTACTGTAGCTATCCGTGAGGTCGTAAAGAATTATCAACAAATTATTTATTAAATTAAGTCTCACATCAAAAATTATGGATGACAGTACACAAATCCAACTTATAAAGCTCTATGATACAGGTCATAATAGGCTCTGAGTGTCAAAATTTAATAATTTAAATTAGTAACGAGGAGACAAGCATAAAATCAATGCAGCTAGGATGATTATCCTCGTAAGTCACTCGGTGCTACCTAAAGCCTAGTATAACTAAATACCGCGATAAGCGACCCTGTACTGACTTGAGCTTAGGAAAATCAGTAATTCTACTAACCAGCAAGTCCGTTATGCTGCTCGATGCTGTGCTGAATGGCATGTAAAGGCTGTCTACAATGTCCTGATCCCCCCCCCCCTTCTTTTAATACATTCAAGTAATGTATGTATGTTGTGTAGGTAGATTTATGCCATGTATTGTGCTATTTTGTAGATAAATAACTCTGATATAAGAATGTTTAATATGCTATCTCAAACCCTAAAATTTATCAATCAGTATCAAACTTTCAAAAGTAAATTATTTGAATGCCTTGTAAATAAATCAAATTGCGATGTCAGTGAATTTTCCAAGCCATCATTTTGTATACCTATATCATTTGCATGTATGAGAATTATGTACATATTGATTGGTTGCATTCATACGATTGATTCCAAATAATTGTGCTGCTACATTTGTAATATTACTCTCTAAATTTTGCAAATTAATTTGTACTTGTAAGCAACTTTTACACTTCATTGTGTGGATTTTTCCCACTTATGTGTTTTCTGCCTATAGTGTTTGCATTGTTTATTTTATACGTACTGTTTGTGCTGTTTTTAATGTACTTACAGTACTATATGAATGGCTAATATTTGTGTGACGAGTTCTATAGCCTGTAAATGCTCCACAGAGCGATGCATATATGAAATGAAACTACGTGTGATACAGCGACTACAGTCTTGAACAGAAGATTGCTGTGAGAGTCTGCGTACCCGAACATCCTCACACTGGGAAGGCAACACAAAGAAGTGCCGTTAAAACAGACTCTTCTGCATTGGGAACACATGCTCTTCGAAACAGCCAACGTCAAAGATAAACCACGAACGGGAAGACCATCAGCCAGAGTGCAACAGTGTCAGGCGGTCAAGGAATCTGTAACCAGGTCAACAAAGAAGTCGCTCCGCAAACAATCGGTGGAGCTTGGAATGCCACGAACATTGCATAAACACACGAAGAACGACCTGCATCTTCACGCATATCTCTCGATGTTTGCTCAGGAGTTATAAGATAATGATTTAACCTGCAGACAGTTTGTAAGTGCGTTGATGAAAATAAACTGGTACCAAAGCTGGTAGTTATTACTGTACATTACAATTATTGCCTAACCTACTGGACTTATAAATTTGTTAGTTACTTGATCAGGATAACATAAACTTATATTATCTTCAGCATATTGACATTCATAAACAACGCAATTTTCGGTTCATTACATGAACCTTTTTCCTCGTCTTAGGCATTCTTATATTTGTAGAATTTATTATTTTCGATCTCTTTCACTTCATTTTTAGTAATAATTATTAACATTTTATTATAATTTGGTCCTCGATATTAATCAGAATATTTACAATAATCATATTTGGATAAAATATGATGGAATAATACACAGGCTTCATGTTGTTAAAATTTCATAGAACACGATTCATCGTTCAATTTTAATTCGAGTGTGTTATTTGTCCATTATGAAGTTTGCATTTTTCATTTAAAATTACTCAATAACAATGTAGTTTACTGTTAAAACCAGCATATTTTTAATTTAATTAACACTTGTTTAGTTTTTAATGAATTAGGTATTACAATTGGCATTTTCTTCAATATGGATTCGAAATCTTTATAATTATGTAATAGGTTTTCGTTGAATGTTTATAATCTTTGTAACATATTATTTCACTTTATCACGGCGTAATAGCTATATTGTTTACTTTTTCCACTGAAATGGAAAATTTGAGATACGTATCACGTATAATAGTTTCGTTTTGTTTATTATTTTTCGTGATGAAATTAAAAGTTATAAATATTTCATCCCGCTATAATGACCGTTTCCATTAACTTAAAACTATCGTTAGCGATGGCCAGGGGAGAGGTAAACTCACATTGTTGCGGTGGCAGAAGTCGATGGCCCGCAGCGCCTGGAAGGTATACTGGCGGCATATCTCTGACTCTAGACCACGTGGGTGCTCCTCTATCTCGTCCAATAGCGTGTGGTCCAGGAACTCAAACACCAGGTAGAACCTACGTCTGCGCCGGAACACCTCGATCAGGTTGACCAGGTTCTCGTGCCGAAGTTTCTACAACATGTCATTCCTCATTTAGCACACGCTCTCACCACTTTCTTTTTCTCAACCTACTTTACCTTTATAACTACTCTAAATATTTCATTTTATTATGACTGACATTTATTAATTTCTTTTTTAACCCCCGGCGCAAAAATAGGGGTGTTATAAATTTAGCGTGTGTATCTGCGTGTCTGTCTGTGGCATCGTAGCTCCTAAACGGATCAAATGATTTGGAATTTTTTAAGGTGACTTGATCGGAAGTGTTCTTAGCTATGATTCGAGAATATCTGTTCTGCCGTTTGAAGATCATCAGCTGTTTTCTAGTTGTTGAAGGGATATAACCAACCTCTACTGGTCTGATATATTCGAAATGTTGTATCCTGTGACTTCTATGGTATTACAATAATATGGTCAGCTTGACCTGATGCTGCAGCATCATCTGGAATCTGCAGGATAACTGCTCGCCAACTTACTGTTTTTTTATTTCAATTTTATAATAACTAAAATCTAAGACAAATTGGCAGATGTTATCATGAAGGGAGAATGTTGTATTTGTACCAAAAGTTTCTTGATACATTTTGTAGGAGTATTTCAAGGGTCTGATGACATAGCGAACCAAATCCAGTTTGGCTTTCTCAAACGTGGAAACTGTTTTCTTCTATAGGCAGTTCGGAATAAAGTGAGCACTCGAAAAAGCCCTGCTAAAGATCTATTTCCAGCCAATTCGTATCTTTCCGCGTGTAACAGCTAACGACGGGAAAAGTCTAACCTCCTGGGACTCGTCACTTTATGTTTGCGCGTGCAAGATAAATTGTTCAGTCGATAGGTACATACACAGTTTGATAAAAAAAAATAAGTTTATTAATTATATAAAATACAATTATATCGCTGTCGGTTGATTTTGTTTCGGTATTGTTGTATTTAAATACGAATAAACACAGAACTATGTTGTGTCATTTCGTTGCAAACCATACAAGCAGTAAGGTGTCTATCGGTAATGTTAAATTACATGTAGTAACAGCTAGTGATATTTTTCAAACGTTAATTATTTACTGTTCACTTTATTCCGAACGGTCTATACACTGAATTAGATGTATGTATGATTGACTAAACACGATCAACGAATTTAAAGATAATAAGTTAAGGGGGATTGATCCCTGTCAGATCGGTTTTACGGTTTTTCTTATAAATCAGGGAGTAGACACATTGTTTTACTTTTTTTTCACACTGACAAGGAATAGTTTATTGTTTATTAATTTTTTGGAATCCATATGGCATTGTTTCTGTTAATGTTGCGGCATCTGTAGTCGCTCCTGTAAATAAAGTAAATTTTCCTTTTCAGCTGTTTCCCGTTGCAAAATAATGAATATATTATGGTTCCAGCAATTACAGAAAATCAATTACGTTTGTATCTATGCCTTGTCGTGACAAAAATTTTGATACATCGACTGGAACAGAAGTTATCGAGAAGAAACAGATAAATCCAAGGTGGTAGGGATCAATACCCCTTAAGTATGCTAATACTGAAGTTTGTGGTTCATGTCTGAATTTAAACTTATTTTTCCGAACATTTAAGAAAATATACTTGGTTCACTATATCAGACCCTCCAAGCACATTTTCAGCATTCATTAAAAAACATTTCGAACATATAAACGTACCATACACATCAAACAATTTTGTTGCTTATAAGAGTTATGACGAAACGTCTTCTCTCCGAAGAGTATGAAAGTAATTGATGAGACTGCCATGCTATTGGCTGGTTTGAACTGCGCGCGCATTGTTTTGCGCAGCCACGAGTCGCGGGGCATTGCCGCGTGTATATTGTAATTGTCGTTTCTTAACCTAACAGAACTGACCTTCTTCATATTTGAAACAGGTCTAACCTAAACTAATAAACTAACTGTCATGGGAGATTGTCAAGAGCGGAAAGTAGGCCTGCGCATAAGAAAATGATCAGTCAATAAGGAGACAGTGTTAGCAGAGTCCACAGTCTCTTAAATATCCAACCTGTTGATTTGTTACTGTTCAAAAGAGTAACGACATTGGAATTGAATTACCATCTAACTGTTAGTTAATGTCATAAATGTTCTGAGTTACAAAAATTAAATATGTTTTTTAGATTGATTTCCATACAGCTGATGTTTTGCGACGTGTAATAAATGGTTAATGAAAGTATTGGTCACGTTATTAATTAAGTCAATGCTTAGCCAAGTCTTCTTCTTTTATGGTGTTCACGCATGTAAACTTGACCCACGTAGCAACATGCATTTATATGCTTCTACGTGAAATTTGTATATTTTTTAAGATATTAGATCTTTGTGTTGCAAGGTCTACTCTGTCTTGATCCTTGTTCTGCTGTTTGTTCTGGTATAAGTGTGAACTTTATTGAAGTTCGTGTAATAAGTGTTGCCAACCTGACTTTAAATAATTGTGCTACTGCTGTACGAAAATGATGCTATTAGGGGGGGGGGACTATGCTAAAATTTAAGAGAATTTTATTAATGTTTTATACCAACAAAAAAGGGGTTTAACATTATAACACTATAGCATACCCTCGTTTTCTGTTTCGCTGTTGTAGTAAGTAAGTTTATGTTTTTTTTTTTTTTCGCATGCTAGCGCTAGTATATAAAGCGAGCTAATCGTTAGGCACGTACTTGGGAGGACCTTTGTTCTATTACTATCTATGGTCATCGTATTTCCTGTTTTACATGATTTCCCCATCCATAATGGCTCCTGGCGAATGCAGTGTTGGTTGCCTAACTGAGGCTATGGCTGGTTTCTGTCGATGTGTTACGTAGTAAGATGTCTCTTGTGACTTAGTTGTCTACAAGATGTAAAAGCAACTTAAAAAATAATAGTCATAAGTTTTTTGGTCTGTGTGAGCTAGTGCAAGATCCGTTATTGTCAACTGCTTTCCTCGCCAGAGGGATTCTATTTATTTTTGAAGTGACGACTTGTATCATTCTTGTGGGAGTTTTCACGTCAATAATTTAATAAAAGATTCACTCTATGTCTGCATTGGCATGCGGTAATGATAGCACAGAAAGAGAAAACATGGGAAGTACTTTGAAACTTCGTTTCCAAGAATACCAGGTATTTGCACTCTATATTCGCAATATTGCAATTGTTGCTTCAAGTACAAAAATTATGCTACTGTGCTGCCTTTGTATGCTTCATGCCACAACCACCCAAAATTGTGCTACGTGTAGCATAATTATTATGCTACGGTTGGCAGCACTGCGTGAGTTTACACCGTCCACTGCTAGCGCCGGCGACAGAAGCGGCGCGTGGCGGGACTTCTTGGAACTGTGGTTGTCAGAAGTTTGCTTCGCGATTTCCTTGTCTGCTTCTGGCTTGGCTTCTTTCTCTTGTTTCTTCCACACATTCCCTGCGCGTACACACTGCTAAGCTCTGGCAAGGTTCATCGTTGTGTGCGTGTGTGCCAGGGTTTTTCCTGTTCCACTTGCCAGCTGACTCTCCGTCCGACTTTCCGGACTTCTTCGAAAATACCGCTGTACAATTCTCGTGTGCATAAAAAATGTAATCCGACAACATTCTGCCACTAACATTTTCGTCTCCAATTAAGCCCAGGAATCAAGTGATGTGATCACGTGAGAGGTTTACATGAGTATTTAAATAGTTATGCCAGCTATTATTATTGTTTTGTAATTTGAAGACTTTTCTTCAATATGACGAGGTGTCCCATACTACAATTCCATATTTCAAGACAGAATAGTCTTTAGTTAGCAAAATAAAGGGCTAAAACAGAGTTTTTGAAGGACAAACATTTCTAGTGGAGTAATAGCAAAACAAAGAGAACTCAGTTTAACATACAAGAGTGATTTAGTTAGCTTTCGAGGCCAGTGATAAACATTCACTGTCAGTTTTGATAGCAGTTGTAATAATTAAGGATGAAGAAATGGATGCTAACGAATATGAATGACAAATACATAAAATAAAAATAAAAGTACTAGCACTCATGAAAATACATATTAATACTTTTTTTTTTAAGCTGTTAATTTTTTTTTGCCCGGTATCTTCCTATTAGGAGTCAAGTTGTTCATCTTATTATTGATTGGAATGTTATGACTTGTGTGGTGATGTCTCGTAACTGGAAGAGTTCAACTTATTCCTGAGGGGTGTAAGGTTGCCATGCTGGTTCCATTTCAAACAGCTTCTAATTAAATTGGTTCTATGTTACTGTGTTACACGTATTTGTGAATGTTACTAATTCTTTTTAGATTATTAGCACTTAAATTTGCACTTCACAGGTCTGGCACACGTAAACTTGATCTCTAAAGGTTCCCCGATGAATTACACTAATTACGACGGAACGCACCGTTTTCTGCCGTACTTGATGCCACAGAGAGTAATACGACACGCCCTTCACATTTCAAATTGTAAGAATAAGCCTGATGTGTATTTTAGTAACCAAGTGACCAGTATTTCACACTGATGTGTGAATTATAAGCTATATTCATACTGCATGTAAATATCCTAACCTTACATGTGAGTTTATACAGAATGTCCCGGGAGGAAACGGCAATATTCTGGGAGGTGATAACTGGTCATTGTGATTAAAAAAGTTCATATGAAGATGGAGTCAACATGTCGAGATAGCTCTATTCGAATGTAAACATTGATAAGCTATAGAATTACTGTTAATGTTTCAATTGCAATTATGTTCCTCATTTCAGTTACAAGAAAATTGTAATACATAATGAATAAAACACTAATATTTTTTTCCATACCTGTAATTTGCAACCAAAGACGTTCTAAAATAACTTTACTGTTACGCTGCTCTTTTGTTACATGACCAAATTGAACGCTGACATATTGCAGCCGAAGATAGGGAATTGTGTACTGTAGCTTAGGGGGCGGGAATCTTCTTTTTTTCAACAAAAAAAAATTGGTATAGGACATTGCATGTTATGGCGGGCTGCAATATGTCAGCATAAAGATCTGCAAGGTGTCTCCTGGTAAGCCTTCGTGATCAGGAGGGCGGTTCTGCCATAGACCGGCAACAACAATGCCGAACACGTGGTACACACACAGATAGGTCGCGAGCATTGGTTTTACACACCTTGATTACAATACACAACCATTTTGTTTAATGCAATTTCAAACACGACGTTCAATATCGCAGTCGTCATTAGTCGGTTAGCTGTGTATGTAAACACGTTTCCATTGCCTCCTTGATTGTGATATGACCCTTTACTGCAAGGAGGAACACAGCTGCAAATAAAACAACAATATTATAGAGCTTATCATATAAATGTTTACATTCAAGTGGGGCTATCTCGACAACCGTCCCATATTGACCCCATGTTCACGTGGACATTTTGATCACAGTGACCAGCAATATCACCTTCCAGAATATCGTTCTTTCCTCCCGAGACACATAGCATATTATTATGTATATATGTGTGATTGTTGATATATTTATTATTGTGTAACCCTGACATGATCAACAACATTATGCAGAGTTACTGTGGATATTCCATAGGAGTTGTCTCTTCGGTTCATGATTGTGAAAGATGTCTTGAATCATGTATAGCCAGGGATGAGTTCCCTAATGTAAGGACGAACAAGTACTACCAACCTTGGCACGCCTACCTCTGAAATGTTGCCGGCACGTGGGCTTGACTGTCGCATTGGCAGACGGCTCTGAGAAGCCCATGAACAAGGTCCACGTCGATGTATATGACACGTGAATTAAATAAATATGTACTATCTAAGTTTTCCAATATTATTGTTCTAATCACTTGGAAACTAAACTATGTCCAAACCAAACAATTATGTCTTTAAAACCTACTAAATGATGTTACGCCTACAGATGCGAAGTATTTCATTTACGTAATATTGGCCCAATTATTCTGCCCAATATATGTTATAGTTGTAAAATATTGTTTCTAAAATTATATTTCTGATAAAATAATTGTGTCTATTTATACCAACTATAATTTTATAGTTATTTTATATGAAAGAAATGGGTAGGTTCTTTTTTGTGTTAAAAACATGGAATTATTATTTTTAATAATGTATGTTTACTCTTTAATAACTCTTCTGTCTAGCACATTGTTCACACACTTATTCAACACTTCAACAAACCAATGAAGGCTGTTCAGAATAAAGTGAACATTCAAAAATGCCTTGCTAAGGTTATGTTTTCAGCCAATTCGTATATTTCCGCGCGTAACGGCTAACGACGGATAACGTCTAACCTCTCTGACACGTCACTTGATGTTTGAGCGCATTAGATAAATTTTGCAGTCAGTAGAAATATATACAGTTTGAATGAAAAAAGTTTATTAATTATATGAAATACAATTATTGATTTCGTTTGATTTTGTTTCAGTATTGTTTCGTTTAAATAGGAAAATACACGGAAGTATTTTGCGTAATTTCGCTGTCAACCATACAAGGTGTATGGTAACTATTTTAAATATGCAGTAACGGCTAGTGATATTTTCAAAGGTAAAATTTTTGTTGCTCACTTTATTCTGAACTACCTATAAGGAAAATACCTAAGTTAATAACGCGTAAAAATATGTCAACAAGATAAGATACCCTGCTGAGATGCACACAGTATTACTTTAGAATAGTGTAGCAGGTAAGGCCTTAGCAATACACACGCAGTGAGAGATGGTGGAAGAGAGGGCTGTAAACAGGATGTTGTAAAATTGCATGTCAATATATTGGACGAATAATCCTCATATATGTAGAAAGAAAAACGTAGGATGAACATAGGTCCAATAACACACTTCTGTGCTACAGTTCACGTCTGGAGAATGTGAGTCAAAGCATAGTAGACAGTCAAGTTTCCCCGCGATGAATCATTATCTCTACACACAGAGTATTGTGCATAGCCTTAGAGTAAATATAGGGTAAAGGGAGTATCGTCTATACAGCTGCGTACGAAATTGTGTGTTCAACATGTGTCACGTGACTTTAGTGAAATATGCGCGGGAAATTTGAAATAACATTGAGAGCCAAGATAATAATTGCTTAGTAATCACAACTATGCTGGGTTATTTTGGTACCTCATGAATTTATGAACTAAGGAGAGCATACTACCATATTATCGCATAGTATAGTTGCGTAGAAATTTCAGAACGACAAACGAAAACAATGTGACTTCATGCTCCCTCTATTACCTCTATGTGCATAGTGCACGGGGGGTGTCTTGTTATATACTGTGGAATACCATTGCAGCTATTACTGGCAATTACATACCAGGGGAGTCGTATTTATCTGGACGGTATACATTGCCCGATGTAATATGATCCAGCCAACGTGCCATGCGGTATATGCCATGAGAGTTGTAGTACAGCAACGGTGCGTATTCGGGCCTATATTCATATAACATGTTCTCCCTCAGTATGTGAGGATTGTAGGCCTACCTTCAAAACAATATCATGGAATTTCGCAACATCCTGTATAATAGGGCGACCAACAAGACTGCACCTAACATGTCGAGCATGTAAGTTACCTTGAGCATGCGTACTTCCCGTAGTGCTATCTTGCGAACAACATGGTCTTCCTCTGTCTCTATGAACTTCTTGACAGCAACCAGCTGGCCAGTCTCCTTGTGGAGACATTTCATCACAAGGCCATAGGAGCCCTCGCCCACCACAGAGATGCATTCATACTTCTCCATCACTCATCTCAGCACCTTGTAACAACATTACATCACACTTTGACAATACACACTTAAGACAATACATCCGCTGATACTAAAAACAGATGACCAGGATTCTGTTTTAAACTTTACCACAACATGCTACGTAAAACAGACCAAATAGCTCTTTGCTGTATCCAGTCATATTTTTAACTGGCAGTATTTTTCGAATAATTGTATAACTTTTTACTTTTATCTATACTTAACTGCCCACCAAAAAAAAAGTTATCTTGAAACGGTCAAAAATTCATGATAAAACCAAGACTTAGAATCTTTGATGCGCCGTAATGCAAACAAACAGTATGACCGGATACTGCCTGAACTTGTTATTGTAAGTAATTTACATGTAAAATACCTAGGTAAATACAATGTCGTAAAATATCACAAAGAAATATTTCAAATTCAGTTAGGGCTAAATAAGTAAACATAATTATACATAATGAGAATATCAGAGACTAAATACCTAAAAGGAAGAAAGTGAAGGAAAACTATTTGCTCTCTACTCCTTGCTGTTCTGCTCTTGAAACGTTCTCGGTGCCTTTAAAAAAGCTCGATTGTTGGATCTCTAGTAGCACCACGGTCTATGAAGACCGCGTCTAGTACTCACGAATCGTTAACCCTTCTTATTTATGTGATCTGCGACTTGTGTATACGCCGTCAGAAACAATTGTTATGATTTTCAGGTTACGTAATGCGGTTATTTTATAACGTCTTTGATTTATTATTGATTTGTCACGCAGAATCGTTGCAAGAGAATTATAGGTTAACTTTTAAGAATTCTCTTGCAATGATTCTGCACGACAAATTAATGAAAGATTCCATTATTATTTATGTTGAGCATTTTACCAAGAATATATCCTACGATCTGTCGAAGAGAAAATTTTGATAATATAATTGGAATAGGTAAATGTTATGGCTCAAAACTGAAAATGCAATAAAATTGTCTAACACTCCCCCTTAAAAGTGTTTTGTAAATGTATAGTAATTAGTCGTAATTAGAAGATTAACTATGTTCCCTGGTATTGGAATAAGAAGAGCCTAATTCCACCCGTTTATCAATTAGTGAGAAAGAAATTTATGTTACTTTGTTGTAAAAAAAGTGAAATTGAAATGTTTTGAAGAGTGTCGACCTCATGCAGGTTTAAGAGGGAAGCTGTGGCAGCTCTTTGTTGGTAAAGTGTGTGAGCAGCACTATAGATATAGTTCATTGTTGGTAAAGTTTGTAAGTAGCACTATATGTATAATTAATTGTTAGTAAATGTTGTAAGTAGCCCTATAGGTATAGTAAATTGTTGGTAAAATGTGTAGGCAGCACTATAGGTATAGTTCATTGTTGGTAAAGTGTGTAATTAGCACTGCACATAAGTTCATTGTTGGTAACGTGTGCAGCAGCACTCCTCGTACAGTTAATTGTTGGTAAAGTGTGTAAACAGCTCTGTTCATACAGTCTATTGTTGGTAACGTGTGTAAGCAGCACTCCACATACAGCGGCCAGTGTAGCGTGTCACTGGGGTCGTTCACGTCTATCGATCCTGCGTGCAGATCGATTCACGAAGGCTGATTCACTAGCCACACAGAGTCGACAAGCACGGGTTGACCACTCCTCTCAAATCACTGCACCACCAGCCGATCTACTATAGTACTTAGCTAGGCCGTATCAGGCTGCCACGTGTTTTCATAGTGTAGGCTACTGTTGAATGTCTTCAGAGACCTAGTACCAACGAGGTGTGGGTAATATGTGCATTATAGAAGCAATCTTTGAACAAATACATCTGTTTCTCACTGCATGGTCTCCAACATTAACATAGTTTATCTACTCTGTGTATGATTGGCAGCATATTTTCACTCGTAGTTCCGTATATTTGATTGAATTATAGAAATCCCATGTAAACATCAAATTAGTTATTACTTTTGTGTTCCATGCTGTCGAAATATTTCGATAGAATAACCCTTATTGTATAAAATGTGTATTGCAACGTATACTTTAAGTCAATTCGTAACGTGGATAACAACCCTCAATATCAGTGTTTAGATTACGCATTTTCGCAATATATTTATCGAAAATGCCTCGAGAAGAACCACGATGTTTTGAACATTGTTTAGAGTGACTGAGATGTAAAAAATACAGAAAATTCAGCGTTGAAATCGTCCGCCAACATACAAAAATAGAGTTGATAACGCTTTAGTATAATACATATTTTATTGCCGTTATATAGTTTTTCTACGGTCGACCGAAGTAATTAAGTGGCGTGTGCCTTGAAACACTGGTAATACAAGTTATATAAATAGTTTTCGCGTCTCCATTAAGAGTTACAGGGACTAATGTGAAACACAAGTAGCATCGCAGAATATCTTTATTAAATGTGGCTATAAGTCTTTCGGGATAAAGTGAGCACTAAAGATTTAACCTTTGAAATAAATCGCTAGCTGTTACTGCATATTTTTAAAC
>PNEQ01108017.1:16617-31283 GCA_003012365.1 Medauroidea extradentata
AAAAAAAAAAAAAAAAAAAAAAAAAAAAAAAAAAAAAAAAAAAAAAAAAAAAAAAAACTATGTAGGTTTTCTTTCGATTGCACAATTTATCTTACACGAACAACCATCAAGTGACGTGTCAAAAAAAGTTAGACGTTTCCAGTCGTCAGCCGTTACGCGCGGAAAGATACGAATTGGCTGAAAATAGAACTTGAGCAGGGTTATTTGAGTGCTCACTTTATTCCGAACCGCCTATACTAGAATGTGTAAACGCTCATACACTACTGTGTATAACATCACTCTTACTTCAGTCATGTAAGATCAGTTACTCAAAGTATCAAACAAAAACAAACGTTTAGAAAAGAAAGTAAATATCACAAGCATGCTGTTGAAAATGTGCACCGTCCAGTCGTACGTAGACTGCAACACGTTGCATCAGGGATCGATGCCACTGCATGCAAGGTAACTGCTGCGACTGTGTATGTGTACATGTGTGTGTGTGCATGTGTGCGTGTGCACGTGTACATAGACTCTGCAGGTAGCCTCACACGAAGAAGTACAATCAGGACACTTTGTCAAGTGTGTGTATTTAACATTTCCTGACATTGCAACAATGGACGAGTTTCTCCACTGCAACTACCTTTGTTCCCTGCACCATAGACGGTATTTATTTATATATTTATACATACAATATAATTCTACAAGTAGACAAGGTATTAGTCCCTTGCGCACTTTGCTCTATGTGATGACCTAACATACATATTTTCAAATGATAGATGCCAGTGACGAGACAAGAAAAATTAATTAAACAAACTGTATTGTGATTAAGGTTGGTAAGATAAAAGTGCTTATACAAACATAAATACAATATACCAACTTTGACATTGAAATACATTTATAAGAGCAGTTATATCTGGTAATTAATATTACAAATCAGTTATAATCACAGTAGGCTATTAAAAAATCATGTGGGGTTAGTAAGGGGGTGGGAGGCAATTGCTACCCCAATATTTTTGATAATAAACAAAAATTATTTTACTCACCCTTTTAGCTTTTCTACCTTTCACAATAGCTTGTATGAAATCTACTTAAATAGCACCAAATTTTCCTGGAAGGAATTTTACGCTGGATTTGTGTTACTTTATTTGCCACCAATATCCTGTATATTTGGCCCTGTAACTCGTTAATGTAACTGCGTACCGTATGGTGGGGTTACTTTGCCATATTATGAGGTAACATTACACCAAAATTTTTCGTTAAAAATAACTGTTAACATCCTCGTAAAGGGATAAATATTTCACCTTGCACAGCAGTCATAAACGACATTACTTTACTGTAAATAGTGTTTTACAATTTGTATAGAAAAATTAATTAATGGGGTAGTGCAAATTTACCCAGGGGGGTGTAAAGTAGCCTCACTTTACGGTACCACATTTTATATAATGTTTATTTGCTCCCAATGTTGTGAGGACCACTTACTCGATCTAAGTTGGCTGAACTACACAACACCAATATGTTAGGGCCATTTGATGCAGTCACTGTGCCAAGTACGTCCTAACACACATACAATAATAGTAACAATGCGGGTTTGTAGCTTAATAAACTAAAAAAGTATTACGTATTCTTTAAAAATAAATATTTTGTTCAACAGTGACGGCATGTCCCACAACTTAGTTTTTAACTTCTACAAAAATTAAGTTGCACTGAATCGTCTCCTATCGCTGTAAAAATATATTCATATATATACACATTAGTATAAAATTTTTAGTTAATACTGCTATGAAAACATTTTGTTTTAGTTTTTAACTAATTTTAAAATTATTTTTATTCCAAAATGGAAGACATAAGTAACGATTTATTTCAATTTTTTTTTAAATTAGATTTTCAACAGTTATTCTGTTGCCGCCAAATATAATCTGTATGATTACCAGGTACATAGCTACGAAATTATTTTATTTAATCGATTATTTATACGTTGGCAACATTTCAAATAATTCGGACGTCTGGAAGAGAGTGGTTTGGCCAGCACTAAGGTTAATTCTACTGCAGGTTAGGCAGATCAATGTCAAAAGTTTGGCAGAGGGAAAATTTCTGCCGCTTGAGCGCTAGTATCGGTAATGGGTACATACTGACCAATCACAGAGCTGTCCTGAATTATAAATTACATAAACTTGATAATTTAAAATGCGAGCTTGGTTTATTTTCACTTTAAAATTAAATTAAATTGCTTCTGTCATTTCCAAGCCTGTTTAAATATAATTTTATTACGGTTTACTATTTTCCTGGTCCCTTAGCGATTGCAGCGAAACTAGTGGCAACAATTTCCACTGTGCCAAACTCTCCCATAAGAGAAAACATTTTCTTTCTAACCTGTAGTATAGTTAACCTTACCAGCAGTTACCTCGTCGAGGCCTTGCAAGTAGTACTATCTCGTAGTTAGCTAGAAGTTACCTCGCACTACTAATATATTGGCGACCAATGCCAGCACCTGTTTATTTCTATTGTTAGGTAGCATGTCCCCTATTGACGGATAATAAGTCTTGTCTATATAAAGTAGTGGTTCTTAACCCAATTATCTATTTTTACCTCTGTGATATAATCAATACGAAGCGAATGAAAGGTCACGCAGAAGCAACAACTTGGAACTGCTTGTTTGCGACATCATCTCTACTTCCTTAATCTCATGAAGGTTTTCTGCTTTGTCTCTTAGCTTCGTTCGTAATACGCTAATCTGATTGTGTGCTTATTAAAATAGCCCTGAAATATAGTTTAAAGCCTACCTTTTAAAAGCATGTAATATTGCAAAAATTTTAAACCGCGTAACACACTGCTGAACATGCAATGCGGACTTAACATTACACACACTTACATTATGCGAGTAAATCACAAATGAATATGATGAATGTTTATTGTTGATATGATTTAATAAATGAAACAGTATTAATGCATGTGAGTAAAAATATTATAGACGCAAAGTTTAACTTACTGAAGTGCAGCCTTGCATACAACTCGATTTTTATGTTATGCAATTAAGAACAAGTTTAATTTTAGAATGTGTCGTATATCTGCCAGGCATCTTTGTACAACACTTCATAAATCAGAACAGTTTGGACGGTTAATAATAGAACACATTATAGAAGCTGTCAACTTCCCAGAGGAAAATTATATATATGTATATATATATATATATATATATATATATACACACATACACACACACACGATGGTTGGGGCCTAATTCATAAACGGTGGTCATGATAAACACGAAGATGTTAAGATTTCCTCCTACCACGGTCGTAGAAGAACAGGTCTGGACACTCGCCTGGAAACTTGACCCCCTTGTTGTTTGGCTGTAGTTCACCAAGTTACCGAGAATATTGTGTTTTATTGGCGCTGATGTTAGGGCGGTCGGACTAAACTCCGCCCACTTCCTTTCCGCTAAGATAAACAATTTATCAAAACGTATTTTTTATCAATTTATGAAATATTTTCTTTGCTCACAATTTTAAGAAAAGGCTCCCGCAATCTTTATTTACTTTATAAATTTAACAATGGAAAAAAGTGGACGGAGTTTGTGTTCGACCGCCCGGAAAACAGCGCCAAAGAGTACTATATTCTCGGTAACTTAATGAACTACAGCCAAACAAGGGGGTCGAGCAAAATACATTGTTAGATAGGCGAGTGTCCAGACCTGTTCTTCTACGACCGTGCCTCCTACACATTATTTCCAAACATAACCTAAATCAAGTGCTCAAAATGGCTGCCCTCTCCTTGGTTTCGGATGTTGTACAGCTGTTGCTATACCTGGCAGACATTCTCTTATGTGCGTGGGCATGAAGAAGAATTGGTTTGAAGCACATTTTATGTCACCTGTTTTCATTGTATGAGGACTATGCTGTTTATCGCATTCATAGCGTGCATACTGCAGTACTTCATGTACTCGGCAGGAAGAAATGAACAGACATGAGGTAGACTGAACTTACCGGCTATGATGTAAGACTTCCTATCATGGTAGACTTTACGTAAGAATGGTGACAAATTAGCGAAGTCGACGGGTGAAATGCGCGAAGCCGCAGTCTTGATGCCGCCTTGTGCTTTGAGCTGCACATTTTCAAGCATATGTGGTGACTTGTTTGTTTGCCAGGATGTTGCAATACGCCTGTCAGTCTAAATGAGAAAACGCGATGAAGCATTCAGCGACAAGTTGGTGAAATAATTCCCAACCCACCTGTTCACGTTCGTTGGCTAACGACGCCCGAATACAGTCACCTCTAACTGTTGTGATGTGAGCGGAAGTTGGGAACAGAGAGAGACAAATACAGCGTATCTAGACGGGATTTGGTGGGGCCACCCCAACATTTATGAGAGCGAAAAAAATTTGCACACTATGTTCACTTTTTCTTTTCTTAGAGGTTTATAACCTCCCTTTCGCTGTAGTAACTTTCACAATAACTTGGCCGAAAACTGTTTAAGGCCATGATCTTTCATTTATTTAAAACAATTGTAAATAATTAGAATATTTTTTTAATCAATAGCTCTGGAAAAATTTCAGACTGTATACAGTCCCACGATACGCAATTCTGCCAGAGAGTTTTTTTCTAAATAATGTACTGTTAGCTAGCAAAAAAATATTTTGATTCATTTCGGCTTATTTTGACAACAAAATATGTGCTATTTCAGGGGCAAAAATCTAAAAATCCGTTGGTGTATTGCAACAGAAAAATTCAGGTACAAACTATGATATATAAGTGTTCAAAATGCCAGAATGACTTTTGACATCTGTGTTACCTTGCGTTAAAAAAGTATTTTCGAAACTACTGTAAAACTAAAGAGCGAGGCCTTAAATAGCTCCAGTTTGCACATTTAAATCCGAATTTTCACGGGGAAGGACCCCCAAGCTCCCTCCCCCCTCCCCTCCGACCCTTTTTATTGGCTGCATTGGTGCCTATTTGTTGCCCCCTCCAATCGAAATGTTGACATCCCGCCCATGAGATACAGTGTGCATTAAGGGGATTTTCAGAGTGGAAAGGTAGCATAAGGTCTGAATCACGATCGTAGAAGAACAGGTCTGGACACTCGCCTATCTAACAATGTATTTTGCTTGACCCCCTTGTTGTTTGGCTGTAGTTCACAAGTTACCGAGAATGTCGTACTTTTTGGCGCTGTTTTCCGGGCGGTCGGACTAAAACTCCGTCCACTTTTTTCCATTGTTACATTTATAAAGTAAATAAAGATTGCTGGAGCATTTTCTTGAATTTGTGAACGAAGGAAGTATTTCATAAATTGATAAAAAAAGTACGTTTTGATAAATTGTTTATCTTAGTGGGGAAGAAGTGGGCTGAGTTTGAGCCGACCGCCCTAACAGCAGCGCCAACAAAACACAATATTCTCGGTAACTAGGCGAACTTGAACGAAACAACAAGGGGGTCAAGATTCCAGGCGAGTATCCAGACCTGTTCTTCTACGACCGTGATCTGTACCCTTCTAACAACACTGTTCAGTTGAAAGACGGAATTCAGCATCAATTAATAAAACACTAGCATTATATACTTGAATGAAACAGCACTCAGGGAAATGTCAGGAACAAAGCGTATATAATACTTCATCATTATTCCACGTGATTCTACAGACATGTGACACAAGTTTTGATAACTGCAAACTGTGCTGCGAGTGAAAACAATGCCGGGTTAACACTTGCCCTGGGGTGTTTTAATGAACTTCAGATTTTACTCTCATATTAAAATATGGGTATCAACCATTACGTATATGAGTCCAATCTTAATGTAAGACAACAGGAATGTTCTCGATGTTAGTGACGTAGGAATGTCGTGTGTGCACAGTGTGCATGATGCACAGGCACGTTTATGTCTGGACGGTGAAACTGTGGAAATGTGGAGTGACCTATCAGTTAGTTCCACGTCAGTTGCTGAGCTATGCCGGCCTGGCCCTCGTACTAGAGCTTTGTCAGGAGGTCCACACTTAGTTGTAACTTTTACAACTTCTACACTCAAACTGCAGCTTCGCGTTTTTCTTACCGGAAGTGTTGTTCTGGTAGTTACAACCAAAGTGTTAAGGTGTCAGGTGTAACTACAACTTCCACACCCGGGTGCTGCAAATTGTACACCGCCTCTGCGAGGTGGAGTAGTTTAGGTGTAGAAGTTGAACAGAATTTGGCGCTGCTTTCGAAAGGTGTTCCAAGTAGTTGCGATTCTTTAAGACGTTGACCTTTACAGTTTTGAATCAAACAAGAAAACTTTTAATAGTACAAATTGTATTCAGTTTCATCCGAGACGTGTGTGAAATATAATTGCTATGTGTATTGCTCAATTATAGTAATGTTTTATGGGTTATGTTACACACTACTTTGTATAAATATTATTATGACATCAACTCGTAAAACTAATACAATGCATTTATGATTGGACATTCAGTTTCCGGTACATTGTTTGTTACGTAGCACAATAAATGGACACCTGCATAAAGGTAATAGGACGAAAATTTAATTTTATTGAAAATCGCAATTCACTCAAAACACTGTGCAAATATTTTAAAAGTACATCGTATTTATCACATGCGTTCAAATATCTCACAGCATTTACGTTTACGGCGATGACACTAAGACAGAAAATATAAAGTAATTCACATTCAACTACACCAAGGTGTTCAGGCGGACATTCTGCACTTCTTACACCTTCGGTCTCTAGTTATCTGCATCCGACTACACCCGACTACACCTCTCGGTGTAGAGGTTCAACCCGCCTGAACAAAGCTCACGATTGGGAAAACTAATCCTTGCCCGATGATTGCCGAAGTCTTATACCTCCGTAGGCAACGATAAATAAATGTCACAGAGAAATAATTACGAATTGAAATAATGTATCTATACTAACGCAACTCATCAGCAAATTGTTTCATTAAGTATGCTGTAAAGTAAAGTTAAATGTAATAACGAAAGTTATGTTACGAACATGGAAATTCTGAGAAGTCTGTCTTCAGCCTTCATCATTCACTGTTGAACCGCCATTATTGTTCCCAAATTTGTAGGTCAAATTCCAAGATTTCGTAATTATTTAACTGGTCAAGGTTGCATTAAATTTTTTTTTTTAAAATGGCGAACTGCAGGTGTTGTACTGCAACTTATGTACGCTATTCACCATGGAGTGTTTCACAAAGATAAACAACCAATATAATTCATTTTAAAAGAGAAATTGCGCAGGCACGAACGCCTGTAAATAAAAATTGTTCTACATTGAGTGTTATGAAGTTGGTATTACAGCAGAGATGAGAGAATCTCTGTATTACAGTGAAGTAAATTGTAGCTATAGATTAGCGTTCTCCGGACTTCTCCGGTGAAAAATAAGGCTCTTGTATAACATGGGAGTTTCTCTCTGCTGCTGGCCCAAATGTTCACAAGTAACTGTTGCCTGGCGTATCAGACGACATTAAGTCCATGCTATTTAGTTTATACTGGTTTTGCGATAGTTATTTTTTTAAATTTAAACGAGAGTAGGTATCAGAAATCTGTCTGACAGTTTGGTTTAAAATTGGTTTTTGACTTTATAGCAAATTTTTTCACAGCAAGAAATGTAATGGTTTTGACTAAAATTCAACTAAACTAGAATTTCTTTAATTACATAATTAGCTAAAACCATAGTATTTACTGCCTTGAAAAAAATATATCCAACATGGAGAAGACGATTTTAAACAAAACTGCCTGACAGATTTTCGATGTCTGCTCTCGTTTAGGCGTAACAATTAATATCTCTCAAAAAAGTATAAACTAGAGAGCGTGACCTAAGTATAGAAAACTCTGCACCATATATTTTGTATCATTTTCGAATACACAGAGAGGAGGGTTTGCTGTCAGCTCAAACCACGTGTGGCACAACAGATGACCTTCAGTGTTGATAACCTTGCACCTTGTATCTAGTTATCATGTCTAGCATAGAGTTAGCATAGAGATTAAGGGTATGCGGTCAAGACAAACAATGTATGACGCAACGGACGTCCTTCATTGTGGACATCCTAGCACTGGGCTTGTCTCTCGTATCTTTGTTGTGCAACACGTTAGTTAGTATGCATATATATATATATATATATATATATATATATGTGTGTGTGTGTGTGTGTGTGTGTGTGTGTGTGTGTGTGTCAGGTAATTCGCAAATACGGACTGCACCATCAGTATGTTTACACCGACACTCGAAACTGCAGTTTATGAAACCTCATTTTGTAAACTGAGGTTTCAGGGAAATGTTTACACCTTACGTGAAACGTCAGTTAGGGAAATCTATGCTTGAATGTGTTGGAAACAACTGCAGGTGTCAAAATAGGTCAAGACTTATTCATATTTGAACAGTTAAGTAAACAGTATACAATACGGAAACGGATAGAATATTAGAGAAATCACGCTCATATACCTATTCCAGTGGATAATTTTAGCACATAGCGAACCTATATACATTTGTGGAATTCCAGTTGCTACTAATTTCTTAACACTCAAACTTGTTTTTAATTATAATGCAGCTACTGTCATAGTAATTTTTAATACTTCACTTACTCTGTAATTCCAACACAATACAATATCATTCAACCAACTGCCATAGTACTTCGTTTTTGGCCGAAATTTAGGGAAGCCGTTGTTTAGGCGTTTACACCCTACACACGAAACATAGCTCTCATCACGAAACTTAAATTACAAACTCAGGTTACCCTCGGCAATGGAAACACACTTTCACGCTGTTTACACCGCACTCCAACAGCAGTTTCCGATACGCAGGTTTCCGAAACTGCAGTTTCGTGTGTCGGTGTAAACATACTGTTTGTGAATTGGTGACCAAATCTTAACAGCATATACTCTTTGGTAAACATTCGTCAGGCCGTTAGTTTACAAGAAATTTTACTAAAATTTTCCAAGAAACCAGACCGAGCGAGGTGGCGCAACGGAAACACGCTGGACTAGCATTCGGGAGGACCCGGGTTCGATACCCGGCTCCGGTCATTCTGATTTCTGTTTTCAATTGTTTCTCCGAAATCCATGGCCAACTCCTCTCCCAACCGCTGTCATTGTAGCAAGTTGTGTGTCACTGTTTATAATGACCTCGTTGTCGACGAGATGTAAAGCCCACTTACCTTACAAAAAAAAAAAAAAAAAAAAAAACAGGGAAGTGGAAATGTGGGGTAAATTTGTTCGCAGATACAGACTGTGCTATGCGAATTAGTATCCAGAACTAAGCAGAAAATACTCTTAGGCAAAAAGTTGCCAGTCCCTTAGTTTATAATACCAGTGAGCGGGAATGTCGGGTAGATTGTTGAAGTTCATGTCTGGACACTGTTATAAAATATTGACCGTCTTATGACTGAATTTAGTTCCTTTACTATCCATAAATTTGAATGAAAATTGCTGGCGCCACTAGCACATTCATGCTAATAATTATTTTTCCAACATTAAATGGGGCCTGCGGTGGCCGAATGGTCAGACCATTCGCCTCCCACCAAGGCGATCCGGGTTCGATTCTCAGCGAGGTCGGTCCCCGGATTTCCACATGTGAGAATCGTGCCGGACGATGTCGTTGGTCGGCGGGTTTTCTCGGGGGTCTCCCGTATCCCCTGCCCGATCATTCTGGCGCTGCTCCATACTCACCTCATGTCACTCCTCATCAGCGCTAAAGACCTCGATGTTAAGCGTAGACCAAAATCTCTCACTCTCTCCCTCCAACATAAATTGTATTATATATTTCAAGCACAAATATTATAAACTTACTTACGTAAACCAGAATATTTTTAAACACCTCAGTTTTGATTAAAATAACGAACTTCTCTTCACAACAGCCCCACAGCAATAGCGGCGCCAGTAGTTTCGTTTAGTCATAAGAGGGTCAAAGATAAAGCATTGAATAGTAGGCGAGTGTCCAGACCTGTACTTCTAATACCGTAGTTCACACTACCATGCCACTTTTCTCGTAAACCAAGGGCCGACACGTTACTACCAACGATTATTTTCCTCTTAGTTTCGGTCATAGAGACGTTTGGACCTCTAATGACACTTTTCCCCTAAACAAAGAGCCTTGCGACTTTTTATCCAGGGATGTTATCTGCTTAGTCCTGATATCAGACTCACTTGGTACAGTCCGTAGCATCTGCTAATTACCTGACTCTCTCTCTCTCTCTCTCTCTCTCTCTCTCTCTCTATATATATATATATATATATATATATATATATATATATACACACACACACACACACGTATATGGGGGACTTAGAATGATGGTGGTGGTGTGAGTCACTTTTCTTAAGAGGTGCTCTTTTAATTCATTTAAATCGTGATTTAAAAGAAAGTTCTGTTACAATGATTACACTTTCTTTACTCAATTTTCGAAGTAAAATTCAAGTACTATAAAAGGGGCGATGTATTTTATATTTGTATATGTAAAAGCAATTGATCGTTTTTGTTAAAATTACTTTGCGTGACTTGCACCACTATCATTCTAAGCCCCCTATATATAGGTCTCAAAGGAACGTGATTTTAAACTTCAGTGTTGCACGCACAAATGGTTACTTTTTGTTGTTGTTGCAGTTGTGTTCCTACGGCATTAAAACAGACATTCACGTCTACTCTGAGCCACACACGAACACTGTAGAACTAACCGACATGTAGGTAGCTGCATGTTACCCCAGAGTAACAAAAGAGCCCCTGGTAAGCGGTAGTATCTACTTTCTTCAACTTCAGTCTAGTCTACATTAGCTGACCTGGGCTAGTGCCATGCTTGTGAAGAGCAAGAAGCAGAGGAGAAGAAAGCAACAGGAAGTGTACAGTACTTACTTGACGACACGAAGTTTCCCCTGAAGCAGCTGCAGCCCTCAATACGACCGGCCACCGACTGCCGTCCCATCGCCTTATCGACCTGTCCTCCCCCTCACCCCTTGCCAATACTTACTCCATGGTTACAAGCACGCATCTACAGCATGTTTACCTCACAACAGTGCGAACTCCAGGTTGTACCATAGACTTTGCCATAAACATCAGACCACTCGAACTGCATCGAAGCATCTTCCCAATCCGCACGCTTAAGTGAATCATCCGACAGATATATGTTTGTATGTGTATATACGTATGTATACACAGGTGTATGTGTGTGTAGGCTTAGGTTGTTTCAGAAATACTTTTACAAACTTAGCAAAGTGGGTTCCTTACACGAAACAACAAGTCCATATAAACAATGTAGGTCCGGAAATAATTATGTTTATGAGTTATTGATTAAAAGTTTAGTTAATTGAGTTACTAGGTAACCAATAGTAAACTTAATGTTGTTAGATTAAATGAGTGATGTTATGGATACAAGTATGCTGATACCCTCATTTGTATTTATTTATTTACATTCTGCTGGCTTCTGCTTGAGCTAATTGCTCTACGATATGGAACAAGTTATAATAATGAAAAAAAAACATAAACATTTGGTTAACCCAATATCTAAGTACAGAAAGAGTAAAGTAAAAATATACAGGCAGTATAATATGGTATATCTATAGACTACATTATCAAGTAGATGTCGAAAGGATGTATACATTAAATACATTTTAGTAATACATCTGATATAATTAGTTCACTTAAAAGAGCGGATGTGGTAGTATTTGACAGTGTGCGATAGTCTAACGTGGGTATGTGTATGAGGAAGCAAGGTAATGACATTTATAATATTTACCTTGTTTTTCTAAGTTTATGGCAATGTCACCGATGCTAATATCAGAAACTCGCGGTATATGTTCGAAATGAAATCCTCTAACTTCCTCACACACATGTACACATACTCTTTACCCTCATGGACAAAGAATGTTTCAGAAGTGAACAATGGAGCCTGACGCAGGACATTCAAGATACAATTAAGTAATACATAGTGGGGAGAGGGACATTATAAGTAGTGTAATCCACACTGTAAAAAACTTCCTTAAATGTCTAGGAAGAAATTAACCTAAACGCAGTAAGGGACAGTTACCATACTTTCGCCTTGTAGATATGCAAACTGTTACACTTGTTACAATACAAGTCTGGCAACTTCAGTATGCATTTGACTGTTTTATAAGAAAGTTTAGCAGTGTTACCGTGAATGTCTGGGAAACTATCATACCTACTTTCTTAGCGCTCCTATACGCACGTGTGGCAAATTTACACATTATTTTTTAGAGTGCAGTGATGTGGTGAAGCTGCTAACAAATGTCTGCTAGTACCTCTTGCAAAAGCAACCGAAAGGGCTTCGCGACACACAGGTATAAGCCAGGGATCAGTTTCGCGTATTCGAAAACACAACAGAGAGACGCCAAATAAAAAAAACCAACAACACCAGGCAAAAAAAAACGTAATTATAATTTTAAATTATAAAACTTACATTACAAGTTTATCAACACATTCCCCGCAATTTCAACAGCGGTTTGTTTGTTTTGCACTCAGGCAATGTTCCAGAGTTCCTACAAAGTTTGTTATAATAATTGTTTTTAGCTACAAGTGCAGCCGATATTGTTACACACTGTTTTTACTAGATAGTCTAAATTTTTCAAGCTAAAAATAATTGTGGTTTAAGCAACCTACCTACTTGAAAATTTTGTGATTTTGTAATAGGCTACAACCATATAAGTTCTGGGGTTAAAAGAGTAGACTAAGTTACAAAATCCATTTATAAGTAATCTGTTGTAACAATGTAACAATATTGGCTCCAATCTAGGTTTAAAAAATAGCTGGTCCGTCAGCCGTCTTCAGCTTCCACAATGCAGTCACACAATTGCAAACGTATGTATAGCATTTAACTTCAACATTTCACTCTCCAATGCGAACTGGACTCGATTCAAGGACGGATGGACACCCAGATGCTGCGTGTGGGAAACCTGGTGGACGGTTCCGGTGTCTCGCTGTTTGCAGATGGCGTGAGAAACCACAAGTAAACCTGCCAGTCGAAGATAACGTCCGCCACGTCTCCTATATGCACTAGTTTTTAAAAGTGTCATGTTGGAATGCTGTCCCTTCCTCGGCTAACCTCGCGTGACTTCGCATGTACTCGGCTTGTAGCACGATTGGGGCGGGAGAAATGACTGGTATGACCAGGTGACTGTATAATACAGTATGCTGCAATATTTCACGTTAGTATTTTAGAATAACATTCCTTACATCTAGAGGAACAAAATATTAAATTAAGATATAGGCCTGAAATCGCACCGTTACTGTATTGCAAGTCTCATAACTTACCAGTGCAATGGGATGCCTCAAGTTACCAGGAAAGGAGTTATGTCGGACACGCGGAGAAGTGAACGCGAGGGTGGAGGAGTGTGGTAGTGTGGTAACACTGGCACCTTTGTTGTAGGTACCACACTGTAAATTCAACCTTTTATAAACGCAACCGTTGCAATAATGGCACTGAAAATATTCCATAATATGTGTGAATGTATACATAACTCCTTCATTTGACAGTGAAACGACCTCTTAAATGGAATTATTATTTTCAGGGGGGATAAAACTGGAAACCGTTTGTCAGTTGATGAGTTTGATAGAAGAGTGATCAGAGACACTGTCCACGAATTTTGTGCAGCAAAAAAAGTGGTCCCCTAACAATGAAACCACTGCCATTTTTGAAAGAAAAAATCGGATGGAGTTGAGGAAGACATCGCTGCGTAAAATACGGCGTCGTACATAATTCAACGCTAAAAGCATTAATCTCTTAACTGTACGTTTCTTGAAGCCAATTTGCGAAAATTAAACAATAGCAATCCTAGACAACAGTTTTAGCCAACGTTTTAAAGAAAATTGTTTCCAGTGTTAGGAACTACTGAGGCACAATCTCTGACGCCGGAACCTCGTGCATTTAACTGCGGCGCAAGAGATCACGCGTAACGAATTAGTAATTCTGGATAAATATTTACTCATAAAGTCGGCGAATACCATTATCTAAGTGTGTCATTGAGTATTTTATCCACATTGGCTTCGAAAAAAGCGTAGATATCAATTGATGTTTTCAGCGTTTATTTATCTTCGACGCACTCTTAAGGAAATGGGTTTTGTATGGAGAAGAAGCCAAAATACGCCAATGCTTCTTCTAGAAAGATCTGACGTTGTTGCTTGGCGATCGTGGTATCTGACTCAGATTAAACAGTGCAGGGAGGCCGGGAACGAGATATTTTACGTTGATGAATCCTGAGTTGACACTAATTTAACCTTTCAGAAATGTTGGCAAAAGAAAGGTGACGTTGAAGGTAACAGGAAATGCAGCGCACATACTGATTGTTGTAAGTGTTGGTCCTAAGGTTGAAGCACACTGAGCCGCGCCGCGCCGATCCGCGCCACGACGCGCCGCCGAGGCGGCAGTCCAGAGGTCGCACACTTAGGGGCACCGCGCCTGCGCCGCGCCTGCGCGAAGAGAAGGAAAATGTGCGCGCAAACCCATCTACATACACCATTGTGGCCATTACTGCCATTGTTGTCATAATAATGAGTTCAAGTAGTTCAGAAGATGAGTGTTTTGTCCTGGCTCTTCTCGCAAGTGCAGAAGAAGAAGAGAAAAGAAGAAGGATGTGGGTACATGATATCAACAAGAAACGAAGTGAACACGGAGAGTTCAGTCACTTGTTCCCAGACCTACTTCAAGATCGAAAGAAGTTTTTCCAATACTTTCGTATGTCGTCGGAAAAGTTTTACGAGTTGCTT